>JZLH01S0629509.1:13999-33165 GCA_001188425.1 Eucidaris tribuloides | reverse complement strand
GTGTGTGTGTGTGTGTGTGTGTGTGTGTGTGTGTGTGTGTGTGTGTGTGTGTGTGTGTGTGTGTGTGTGTGTGTGTGTGTGTGTGTGTGTGTGTGTGTGTGTTTTCTTGTTTTTCTTCTAGTGGCCAGGGTTTGAATGAAAACAAACTGTCTTATAAAATAATTAAAGCTAGAACTTATATGTGTAGTTCATATAACACCACGGTAGCAACCAAGGCATTATTTACAACATCAATTTAATCCCGAAGAGTACTTTTCTCAATAAGAATGTTGCAAATTTACAACTAATATATTTTGCAACACACTGACACCCAGGATTTTAAAGACATAGGCTATTGTTGTGGAGCTTCAATTAAAAAAAAAATGTCAAACTGTGATTTGAGAACTCTCCAAAAACAAGAATTCAATCAGCTTTGAACAGAATGGCTCATCTAAACTGGCTCACAAACTTTCATAATTTTCCTTCTTTCATTGTTTTTATTAAAACGACAACAATATCAATTATATATAACAATATTAAACCGTTTAGAAGGTAACTGTAGTAAGACACAACCTGGTAATTTACAGAACAATATAATAACGGTTTGATTTGATTTGATTTATTTGACATTTCCACAAATTACTCGTACAGTGCACAAAATCATAAGCACAAAAATATACAACCATTACACAATAATAGACTACAGAGTAATAGCAGTTACATAATTTAAAGATTGGGGCACAATCGATCATAAGTTAAGATCAGAAAAATAATTTAAATACTTAGAATCATTTCTGCAACAGTTGATCTTGATAGAGCTAAATTCATTTGATTAAACTATACTTATGTATAACGCAATATTAGATAATCATTAGGAGCAAATGCTAGAATTCAACAATTATCAACAGATATGTACTGCAATGTTTAAAGCTAGTCATTGTGATATTTAAAAAAACCCCTGTTATTTGGGAAATAATACACAAAGTATAAAGACGCTGATGTAACGATATACATAGCTTTCGATACAACACCAATAACAAAAAACAACCTTACATTACTTCCACATTTACAATTGTAATGTTTGCATGTTATTGTTAGAAAATGGTTTCATGGTGATTCTTGATTTTACTTTCCAGTAACATTGACAAAGAGATCTTCTCAAACGTTAAATAAAGTGAATAAAGTGTAACATAAAACGTTTACCTCAAACGTTAAATATCATGTCGCTAACGTTATATATGAAGAGTTTGATCGCAAAATGGGTTAACTCCATTTTCATCAAAACTGAGTTATTAACCTAGAATCAAGATTCAATATTTAAATTTATTTTCCACAATTCATTAAAAACACAGACAAATATACAAATGATGAAAATATAAATAACAATAACATACCGGTAGTTACATAGTAATTACTGCATACTAGTAATTGCAAAGAATGACACTTTTGATAGTATAAAAAGTGGAAGGGAACAGCAATGGGTCATTGACCTTTCGGGGCTGAACCCTGTTAACATTTAACTGTGAAGACGTGATCATTAATGGCAAAAAAATCAATTACATTACGAGTAACAACACAAAATCATAAAGGCAAAAACATGGAAATATGTACTGCAACAATCAAAAACGCATAAAAATTTTCAGTAGGTGCTTATCACCTTCGTTTTATATTTTCTATTGAACGATGAGAGTGATGGACTTTGTTTTATTCCCCTGTCTAATGTGTTCTATATATTCGGACCAATAAATCTTATACTATTTCTAGACAACTTATAACAACAAAAAGGTACATATAGGTTACTGGAGTTCCTGGTTTTGTAAGAATTTATGTATCTATTTGCAATAAATTAATCATTGAATAATTGAGGCAAAATACCTTTTGAATATTTATACATGAAACATGCAGCATGAAAAGTATAAATGTCACTTACTTTGAGAAGATTTAATTCTTTAAAGAGAGTATCAGTAGATGTCAAAAAATGTGAATTCGTGATAATGCGAATTGCTCGTTTTTGTAATACAAGTAATCTATTCAATAAATATATTGCACATTTTCCCCATACAGTAATACAATTAGATAAATGCGGTAGAATCATGGTATTATACAAATTTACAAGAATACGTAATGGAAGAAATCCTTTGAGCCTATTCAGAACACCGATAGCTTTAGATATTTTACATGAAATATTGTTGACATGGTCTTTTCAACTTAGATATTCATCTATAGTGACACCAAGGAACTTTGTAGTTTTAACCTGTTTAATTTTATTATCATTTATAGTAATGTTCAATGAACTTGGGTCAATTTGCAAATTGTGAGGTCTAAATACCATATTAACAGTTTTTTCAAGATTGATTGTAAGTTTATTAATTAAAAACCAGTTATATATATTCATGAGTTCACAATTCATTACAGTGTTCATCTCGTGCACATTATTACCAGTCAAAAATAAATTTGTATCATCTGCAAAAAAAATAAGAGGGGTTAAGGTTTCACTCACACGACTTAAATCATTGACATATATTTAAAAAGGTAATGGACCTAATACAGATCCTTGTGGAACCCCAACTATAAGAATATTACATTGAGAAGAAATATTATCAATTGTTACATATTAACCACCCACTAACCTAGCAATAGTATGGTATTTCAAGCCAAATTCCGCAAGCAACCGAAAAATATTTGGTTTTTAATGTCATTTTGCCCTAGCCGCGTGTACAAACTCGTCCAAAGAAATGTATTTTACTCCAAATTTACAAGAGTGGAGATAACCCGCTTTGCGATCAAACTGTTCATAGGGTTATTGATTAATTGATGTCGCACTGCATAAACGTTTACATACTTCTGTGAAGACGCTTTTTTAAACTTACTAGAAAATGCTACAATAACGTTAAAGACACTATATATACATTGTGGAAGGCTCACCAAAAAAAAAGCGTCAAACTTTGCTGTCTGACAGTGTTTAAATGAACAAATAAACACTCTAGAACACAAACTTTGGACAGTTATGCTGTCATTAGAAAACAATGTACAGATGAAAATCGACACATGAATCGTCTATAAAATAATTAAAGCTAGAACTTATATGTGTAGTTCATATAACACCACGGTAGCAACCAAGGCATTATTTACAACATCAATTTAATCCCGAAGAGTACTTTTCTCAATAAGAATGTTGCAAATTTACAACTAATATATTTTGCAACACACTGACACCCAGGATTTTAAAGACATAGGCTATTGTTGTGGAGCTTCAATTTAAAAAAAAAATGTCAAACTGTGATTTGAGAACTCTCCAAAAACAAGAATTCAATCAGCTTTGAACAGAATGGCTCATCTAAACTGGTAACCAAGAAGAGCTTAAAACCCACAATCTAAAACAATTTATGATGAGCGACTTGGTGCAACCCAAATGAGTTGACCCATGGTACACCACTTAACATGTGCAATAACAATATTTATGAACACTTGAAATGTTAATTTATTCGTTCTTTATATTTTGCGCAAAGGCGTCTTATTTTACATTTATTGATTCACAACATGTGACAAAACTACAGCACTGTGCTTTAAGAATATAGACAAAATTTAAAAATAAACAAATGTTTGTTACAAATGATTTTGTACATTTACCAACAATATTCGGTATGCGGAAAGCGAAAAGAGTAAATTCCATGGAATAAAGAAGTCATGCAACTTTTCAAATTCCTGTTATATGATCAGTAAGCTTGTTGTACAAATTCGAAGAATTACTTTAAAGTAAAATCCAAGAATAGAATATATCCCATAAAAAAAAAATTATGAGTATGGTTGTATGAAATTTTAACATGAAAGATCGATTACAATTTGAATTTGTATACCCTAAACAGGGATGGCGCCTTGAAGAACGATTTACGTGCTGAATGTATCATCGTTTCGATATTTCCTCATATTTGCATATTGGGTGATTTCAAGTTCGATGTTGAAATCTGGTGTTGGTGTTCAGGCTTGGTGTCAGGGTTGACCTAAAAAATAAATATGACGTACTTCCTGTAGTCCGTGTTGACGCTGGTGTTGAATATCGTCTGTTGAACCGAGTACCGTGGTTGGTGTTTGTGATTTACGTGTAATTTTCCTACTTATCAACACCAAACCCTAGGGATTGGGAAATTCGTGACTTCAAGTTCGGTGTTAGTGTTGGTGTTGGTCTTGTTACCGCTGAAATTATATTTTCCTCTTAAAAAATAACATAATAAAATGATATTAAACTTCCATACGGAAATAAAGAAAAGTAACTGGTCTTTCAGATTCATACAATTTCTCTGGCAGGCAGTATTGATTTGGCGTCATTTTTGTAATTTGTCTATTTTTTTTCGGCCATCGGTGTAACTTTCAGCCAACGCCGTGAATCACGCGTGACGTCACTCCGTGTTGTGTGCAATTGATAGTGCAATTGGTATAGTGAGTTAAACCGAGCTCGGTGTTGGAGCTCGGTTTAGCAGACGTCTTTCTTTCCTCAACACCAACAACAACACCAACACCAACACCAACACCAACACCGAACTTGTAATCACCCACTGTGAGTAAAGCCTAAGTAGATGGAGAAGAGCACTACTTTTGCATTACTTCGTTGTGGTTGTAACGCCATGTGCGACGTCGCGTCGGTTTAAATCCAACCTCGAGGGTGGGAGTCAATGGCTAAAGGGAGATGATGGATTTGTCCCCCCCCCCCAACCCAGTTTCAATGACAGCTTTTCTTGTCTTTGTTAAAGTGCAGGAAGGCCTAGAATTTCTAGAGTCTGATTTTAGTTACAGTACTGCGCTCCAAACATAAGGCAGCATACTCGTTTTTCATCAATCTCCATTCTTTTGTCACCCGAGACATCAAAAAACAACGTCAAACCTACTGTAAATTGCGTATAGTGACAATTTGTGATGTTTATAATATGTTACAAAGAGCACGCAGATAACACTATGTGCATTTCTTATGCCAAATCGATCGGGCCCCCGAGTTTTTTGCACCGACTTCTCACAAAATGGAAGCATTTCAGTTTGTGTAATTTCCAGAGCATATAGGTCTATCTTAAATAGTACAAAATAACAAAGACGAAAACCTTTCCTTTTCTCTGTTTACCAAAACTAGACTTAGGCTTTGAAGCTCCTGAATTGTGAATAATTGTCATAAATGATAAAATTATAAATTGGCCCAAAGATGGTTCAAATGTCCAATCTGGAATGCATGCGACAGGGAAAATAGGATTGCTAATTTCGATTCAGCACTTACTTTAACAGGAGAGGCTGGCCAAAACTTAACAAATGATGTTTCTGATTTTAAAATAAAATGTGACATTCTTTTTACATTGCAAAAATATTGTGGGCAGGGCCAATAGACTGCATTTTCCATATGTATCAAGTGCGCATTTCATACCTCGGCCCAGCAAAAAATTCGATCTTGATATCTCATACGGTATAGTCTCCGCCACAATATTGAGTAATTAATTGTGATATGTAGTGCATGCTTTCAAGGTTATTGGGTGATTCCAAGTTCGGTGTTGGTGTTGAGGAAACAAAATCGTCAGCTAAACCGAGCTCCAACACCGAACTCAGTTTAAGTCACGACACAGATTGCACTGTCGATTGCACACAACACCGAGTGACGTCATGCGCGATTCACGGCTGAAAGTTACGCCGATGGCCGAAAAATGGACAAATGTTACAAAAATGACACCAAATCAATAGTGCTTGCCCCAAAAATTGAATGAATCTGAAAGACAAGTTACTTTTCTTTATTTCCATACGAAAGTTTAATGTCAATTTGACTAATTAGGCCTATGTCAATTTTTAAGGGGGAAAGGTACTTTCAGCGGTTTACGTCGCACGGTGAAACTTTTTCTATACCCTGCACACGTACACATGCATGTTAGCTCTGCCAATAACAAGACTCAACACCAACACCAACACCGAACTTGAAGTCACGAATTTCCTAATCCCTAGGGATTGGTGTTGATGAATAGAAAAATCACACGTAAATCACAAACACCTACCTATACTCGGTTCAGCAGACGATATTCAACACCAGCTTCAACACGAACTACGGTAAGTGCGCCATAATTTTCGAGGTCACCCCGACACCGAGCCTGATTTTAGTTCGATGTTCTAGCCGGTGTTGGTGTTGTTACAAAACCAACACCAGATTTCAAAACCGAACTTGAAATCCCCTGTTATTGCACTTGACATGTCAAATCTCATGTATTTCTTTATTCTCCACGCACAGGCGAAATTCATGACATTACCGAAATGAGAAGAATCATCACTGACAAAACATGCACATGTAGAAATCCATTCTCTCCAACTGAAGTAGACGCGTTTGTCGGGACTTTCTGAGGTGTGATCTTTTGAGTTGCTGATGAGGCCACTCTTGTAACACATGTAAGACGCGTATTCCATTCTGTTGCAAGGTCTGCGCTCTTGTTTCCAAAGGCAAAGATGGTTGTTGTGTCATTGAGTGTTTCCTCCCGTTCCAGAACTAATAATGTCAGTCTAAATTGGATGCTGCTTCTTGAAGAGGGAATATTGCATGAATAGTTCCCGGAATCTGCGGTAGTTATATCATCAAAATGGATGGTACCGAGTTCATCTATTTTGACACGCTGTGACAAGAAGCGATGTATCGTCCCGGTAGGTAAGATCCACGTTATGTTTGCTAAGAAATCAGAATCAATTGGACAAAACTGGTCATCTCCGGCAAAAGCTACAAGAACAGGGTCTGATGGTGCGCAGACCTTGGGAGCACAAGTCAAATCAGCTCTTTCAAGATTCTGGGAACTTTGATTCTGCAATGACGAAGGACTAGCACACGTCACTTGCATCGAATGACGCGACAACCACTGATGAAAAGACCGAAGTTTGCAGTCACAATCCCATGGATTCCCACGGAGATCGAACCTCAGGAACTTCGAAGATACCGGTAGCGAATTGATATTCATGCTTCGCAAGTTATTGAAACTTAAATTAAGGTCTCGCAACCCCAGAGAATAGCGGAACGTATCATTTTCCACAAAGTCCAGTTTGTTCTGATCAGCATAGAAGTATGCAAGATGTTTAAGGTGCTGAAATGAATTTGAAGTAAAATTGCTGATTCTGTTTCTCGACAACCAAAGCATTTGTAGATATGGATACGGGACTGAAAATAATTGCTCTGGAATTGATTCAAATCGGTTTCCACTTATGTCTAAAGACTGTAAATTTGGGGACAGAAACTTGGGGAAACGAGATCCCAGCTGATTGTCTGCCAGTTTTATAAGATGTAAATTTTTACCGCAACTTATATTGAGTGACAAATTTTGCGACCATTTTCGCACTGCCGTATTGTTATTCATGAATAAGTACCTAAGTTCAACTAAATCTTCCAATACTGTATGGGAGAGATTTTGCAAAGGCATGTGAGAGATAAAGAGATATTCGAGATTACAGAGTCCGAGAAATGCGCGGTCCGATATGTCTTTTATAGGATTACCTGTCAGATCAAGAGAGTGTAAGCGGGAGCAATGAGAAAAAGTATTATCTTTTATGTACCTTAAATCATTCCACTCCAAGAAGATGAAATTAATTCCAGTCAGGCCGACGAAAGTGTCATTGTTAATTGCCGAAATCTTATTCCGGGTTAATTTGAGTGTTTTTAACGCCTGTGCCGAAATGAAAGTATCGGCTACTAAGCTGGTGATGTAGTTTTCTTCCAGGTTCAGTGCGACAGAACTTGTAATTCTGCTGCCATTTAAAGACGTAATATTGTTATGACCAATCTTGATGTATAAGAGATTGTTAGATGTAGGAAACTGAATGTCGGTAATCCCGTTGTGGGTTATCTCAACAGAAACAAGTGAAGATGGTAAATAACTTGGAAATCTATTGAGAAAATTTCCGTTTAATTTCAAATATTTTACATGAAGAAACCCGGAAAAGTCGTCAGGGTATACACTTGATATGTTGTTAAAATCTAAATTAAGATGCTCTAAGTTAGGTAGTTGCAAATGAGGTACACACTGTAAATTGTTTCCCTCAAGATGCAACGCTCTCAATTTCAAATAATTTGACATGACGTTGAACCCAATACTTTGAAGTCTATGTAACTCGAGACGAAGAATCTGAAGGTTAGGCATACTACCCCACAGGCTAAGAGTCCGAAGACGGTTTTTGGACAGATCTAAGTAAACCAGATTTGGCAAGTTAAATGCCCTGTTACGTACGCTTTGAATCTGATTGGAGTATAGATATACACGGGTTAACCTGGGGACGGATGTCACATTTATCAGTTCATAAATATTGTTGTGAGAAAGATCTAGCTCTTCCAAGCTTGGTAAGTTTTGAAGCTCCCGACTATCCCACAAACGAATCGCGTTGTCACGCAGGTTGAGTACTCTGAGTCTTGGAAGGTTTCGGATATTTCGCAGACTTTCGATTTGATTCTCCGCCAAATAAATCAACCAGATGCTGTCTTTGCTCATCTCATCGAATACAATATATTTTATCTTGTTCTTTTGAGCAAATATCATTTCCAGCTCTTCGGAGCCGGCGATTACCAGCTCTTGCAGATTGTTTCCTTTTATATTAATGACTCTTGATTTCTTTACACGCGAACTGTTGAATGTCGCAATGAAATTATCTCCGAGAATCACACTGTAGAGCAAGAAGTGAGCCATATCAATGTCTACCACCGTGATCTGGTTTCCACTTAAATTAATAATGCGTAATTTAGGCAGATTCATTAAACATCCAGGAGGGAGGTATTTGACAGAATTTTCATTCAGCCTAAGGTTCTGGAGTGCTGACATGTTGCGTATTGGCCAAATGTCAGTAATACGGTTCCAGCCCAAATCCAGAATCTCCAGGAATTGGAGATAAAGGAAAGCGTCAAGCGATATACGCTGTACCTTGCTATTTGTCAAAATAAAGTGACGTACGTTGGTCATTCTTCCCAAATGTTCTAGCACCGCTATGTCATTATATGACATGTCAATGATTCCAACCGTCTCGATCTGTTCGAATGATTCTGGTAAAATACGGTTGATGAAATTACCCTGAAGATTAATATATGCTGAGACGGTAATGTTGGGCATGGTTTGGAAACGATTCCACCCCAAGTTGATACGAACGAATGCGTTAGGTGGTAGTGTTGTCAGTAGCCACTCTGAAATTAGATTCGATGACAATTTTACGTCTATGAGTTGCTTCAACGCCTCAAGAGAGGGTATAGAAGTCAGAAAGTTGCTGTCGAGGAAAAGAGTGGTCAATGAAGTGAGGTTGTTAAATGCACCTTCTTCAATATGTCTCATGCCATTGCCTTGCAAGACCAGTTTATTTAGGTTGTCGTGACACCAGAATTGTCCACCGGCTCGGACAACGACAATGAGATTCCTGTTGAGGTCTAACTCAGTTGCATCGCACGGCACGTCATTGGGAATTCGTACAAGAAATCTGCTAACACAATCGACAAAAAACTGCCCAGATTTTGTGCTGCACGTACAATTGTTAGGGCATGCACTGAGGGGTGTAGTAAGTAACAGAATACAGAGAATTGTCATGCACGTTGTCATTTTGCAGATAGTCATTTTAACCTCTGACGAAAGGAGACGTACAAGATCGTTGTAACAGAGAGTGCAAAATATAACTGACAACACCCAGTGAACACTTTCATTATTTATTGGAACTCTGTTGTTCGCTGAGCTTATTGTAAGACTATGGCTAGAAAAGCTTCAGGGTACTGATAAAGTTTGAAAAGATCAGTTTGACAAGACTGTAATTTACCCTAATATTTTCCATCACTTCTACTTAATTAGCCTCATTCATTCAACCCACGTACACTACCGATAATAGGTTATTGTAATGAAGGAAATGCCCTGTAGTGGAATTATGTACAAAAAAAATTTAAAAAATGTGTGATATTTTCCTGACTTCGTTGATAATTATGGTCAGGCTAAATACGCTGAAAGCTCTAGGATTATGGCCCTATATATCCGTTGTGTGTGAGACAAAGGTTTTCGGACCGTGCTAATTAATCTTTTGAGCCCGAAGCTGTGTATCAGCTAGCCAGCTCATTAGCTGCTAGAACCTACGTCATATTACGCATGTATTTTGTAATGAATAAAACGACTATACCAGAGAATTCAATTCAAATCAATTTATTTATTTATTTTCATCATGTTCCGGTTCTGCAATTCTATTGTATGTTGATACGTATTAGGGTTTAGGGATAGGTGAGGTTTTCAGCTATTGTTTTGTATGTTTGCCGTGGATATTTAGATTTATTTATTTCATTTAGTTGTTTTTTTTTGCTTGTCTTTCACTAACTTGTTGAAATTCTCCATATCGCATATATCCGATATTCACCGATAGCAGATATTATATCCCTCATTGTAAGTTTCTTGAATTCTGGTTGGTCAAAAGTATGTCACATGATGAAAAATAAACACACTATTCTGTGAGTCTGTGAGAACCAATCGTTCTGAAAGTAGTAGTCGGAGAGTACAATAGTAAAGTACTATTGTACTCTCGGAGAGTACTCTCGACAGCGGGATCGCGATTTGAGCTTAATTCAAAAGCCGAATGAATCGTGTGTACAAACACATGTACCGTACGCTATTTTTTTTCCGTGCGTGTGAAAGACAATATAGCGTGCTACGCCTGTATGGAAGTTTGGCAAAGTTTAAGATTAACACTGGGTTAACTTCGTCGAATTTGAGTTAGGATTATAGTCAAAATAACAATGAGGATTAAATTAGTGTTTTATAGGTTTATGAAATTGGTACTCGACTAACTAGAGTATACGTTAATGGAATTGTATCCCTATCCGTACCGCAAGTAAAAATATCGCGCACCTGTATGTCGTGCGACACACATTTACTCGTAGGGGTTACCGTATACATTTCATTTTCCCTTTTTTTTTCTTTGTGTAATTTCCCTGTTAATTCGATGACGGATATAAAACAAATATATCCTATTCTGAGAGTCTCTGGTTGAAACTATGACGCCCTCGGTTACGTTGACTGTTAACTATTTTCCCTCGGGGCTGCGCCCCTCGGGAAAATAGTACAGTCCACGTAACCTCGGGCTCGTCATAGTTTCAACCAGAGACTCTCGTATCAGTATATATTTGTATACTATATATCAACATCCTGGACTTTTTCAGTCTTGCTAACTTCTGTTCCAACTCAGAGCGGAGGTGGCGACGTTGATTTGATACAGCCCATCAGTTTCAGTTGTATTACCCCCTTTTCTCTCTTTTGAACTTCCTCTGCCCCGCGATGAGAAAGGTTCCATGCAAACATGCATGAACGAAACTGTGACTTTCATCTCAAATGTAAAAAAAAAATATAAGGTGGAATGACGCGATTGCAAAATCATGAAAACAACTGAGGTTTTTAAATACCACATCTTTTAACACACATAAATGAGATATCGGATGTGAACGAGTCGGCAAATCACACCAGAGAATCGCAGGACATCGTGTCAACTTGCAAGTTTAGTGGCAACTACCATGGCAACAGTGCTTCACAACCAATCAGAGCCCTGAATTTTTTATACAAATTGAAGTAGAATGACAAATTGATACGATGTCAACTTTTATGAAACAGGGCCATGAGTGCGACCCCAATGGTCTCTCTTATATGCGATATGGAGAACTGAGTTATTATTTTGTTCTGATTGCCAGTCCGTGTGTTCATTGCTTGCAGTTTCTGCACTACAAAAACGGTGGTGTTACACAAAATAGAGAGCAGCTGTGTTGTTAAGTTTCGACACATTGGGTGTAACTTTAATACCAAAAAATAAGGTCGGAGTCCACCAACAATATTTATATCAATACCAAGATATTGAAAATTAAACTTTTCAAATAAGTATAGGCCTATATAATCATACGCCGCATTGTGGTGAAACTTTATCTTTATATTGAATTTCGAATTTATTTTTTCGTGTCTGATTCCTGTTGTGTTATTTCTTTGTAAAATCCTCAACCCATAATGTGCCCCATTCAGTTCATTATTATCTATATTGATTTTTGTAATTTATGTGTGATATTGACTGCCTGAAAAATATCATGCGATGAATATCCCAGTGTTAATTTCGTCTTATAAAATATTGGGAAAATACAAAATTAAAAAAAGAGATATAATCAAGATGGCGATATTGTTAAGTAAATCCAGCCAAGAACTGAAATTGGTCAGATAATTTTTATTTTCAATTGTTAGATTTGGATTTTGGAATTGCGGTAGTGCTGTGCGTGCCCATGATTCTGTCCCAGTTTCGTAGAGTTGTTTTTGAGGACTTGCGAAAATAACGCCGTGACCGAAGGCTTGCGAGCGAAAACTCAGTGCAATGACATAACGTGGTACCGTATGTAGCTGAAGTTGCTGGTTACTGGTTAGTTGTGTGGTAAAATATAGCTCTTGCTTTTTCCTGGTCTTGTCTGTAGTGTAATAATAGATATTCACGAAATAAGAGCCAGCTGGGTCTTATGACTATTTTTTATTCTTTCTCTGGTTGCAACACACTTTGACACAAGTCGTTTAAAGCCCAAGTTTAGTTTGGGTTTTTTTTTTTTTTGTAAAGCTTTATGCCCAAAGATCATATCACACCAATAACAGATTCTGAATGCCTTTCCTTTTTTTTTTTAAATTAATTAATGAAAAATCTCGGGGGGGAGGGGAGGGGACCCCCCGAGATTTTACGGGGTACCCCCGAGATTTTCGACTATATTTTACATTAAAGCATCCAAAGGGTTTATAAGGTGTTAAGGTTATCCGAGTTATACCTCATCAGAAAGAGCAGATTTCTCAGGCACTGGCGTCAGATTGGGGGATTTGGGGAGCGTCTGACCCCCTAAATGGAATTTGATCATAGTACTGGGAGGCGTATTGTTTTTTTTTTCTCCCACACCTTTCCCCTCCTCGGGCACTATGCAACGTCGCCAAAGGGTAACTGGGGTAGGGTTACACCTCGGGGCCTTCATGTCCTGTTTTATACTAAATCACATAATAAATTAATATCATTGTTCATACTTTCCATCATACAGTTCACACACTGTATATGATACAGTGTGCATAAAATTCACATTTCTGCACCATGGAAGGGAGGGGGGGTCACCCCCACCATGCCACCCTGACCCTGATCCTGAACCCGGTTTGCGTGGCTCCCCTCGGATCAAAATTCACAAGGAAGCTTTATGTACCAAAGAATGGTGTTTTCATCCACATTGCAAAGGCAATATTTTGGCTAAAATGACGACTATCTACATGGATTAGGTGGGTGATTTTGGCACATAATCGGGAAGGGGTAGGAAGGGGAACTGGGGTAGTTCGTGGCCTTCCTGTCCTGTTTTAACATATGATCACATCATAAATTGATATCTTTATGTCTAATTTTCATCATATAACTCTTACCTTGTTAAATTTTACGTTTCTGTACCATTGGAGGGAGGGGGAGGGGTCACCCCCACCATGCCCCCTGATCATGGCTCCCTTTATAAAATCAAACCCTACCAAGGTTTTTTTTTTCTCATTTCAATACAATGTATTTATTCAACACTTCCATAAAAGAACACCAAAATTACAAATCACAAACTAACACATAAGCTTTGTAGTTTTTGCTTATTGAGAACGGATTATTGCGCTTCTATCTGCACGCGACATTACATTCGTAATGTTTAATTTTGTATGTGTTATTTTGTGATTTGTACTTTTGATGTTATTTTATGGAAGTGTTGAAAAAATCAATCGAATTGAATTGAATTAAATACTAAGGGTTTGTGCCTGCAATCTACCTGGAGACATCGTCTTTTCCTCTAGTTTTCTGTTTGTCATTGAAGGTGAATGTATAATAATCCGTTCTCCGTAAACAAAAATATCCTCACGTATTCCACTTGCCTTTCAGTTGTTGAGCTGCATTCATTTCTTTTATGTCACCTAGCAGCCCCCCCCCCCCCCCGGCCCCTGAAGGTGCCACACCGCTACCATCAATAACTATTATTGTCGTTTGCAGGTGGAAGTGTATAATAATCCGTTCCTAATAAACAAAAACTACAAAGCTTAAATAGATGTATTCATCTGGCTTTCAGTTGTCGAGTTGTATTAATTGCGCTTACATGCCACCCGGTACGATCATAAAGTAACATGCATCTGCATCGCTGCGGTTATAAAGCCGATATCTACTGATTATTGACCCGACGTGAGATATCGTGGGTGTGTGCCTTTACACAAACACAAACACACACACAGGTGTGTGCGCGCGCACGCACACACACACGCGCGCGCGCGTCACGTACACACACACATAGACACGCCCACGCCCACGTACACACATAAACATACGCACAGGTACACACATACACATACGCACACACGCACACACACATACGCACACGCACGCACACACACGCACGCACACGCACGCACACACATAGACATACACACATATATAGACACACGCCCATGCACACGTACACACAGGCACACACACACACACACACACACACACACACACACACACACACACACACACACACACACACACACACACACACACACACACACACACACACACACACACACACACACACACACACACACACACACACACACACACACACACGCACGCACACACAGTACACACACACACACACACTACGCACACACACACATACGCACACGCACGCACGCACACACACACACACACGCGCACGTACACACACATACACACATATATAGACACACGCCCATGCACACATACACATACGCACACATACACATACACACGCCCACGCCCACGTAAACGCACATTCACACACATGCACACACGCACTTACACACACACACAGCGAGAGAACCACACAAACGTCCACCTCGTTATAAGACATGACTTCCAACAATAACATGATAGAACATTGAACACATGAACATTCCCTCAACCAGATATTTTTAATACCTTACCATTGTTCGTGTTTATAACATGTGATTGTCGTGTCGTCTGACCCAGTGACACCATGATTGTATTGTACTTTACATGCTAAGCATACTACGATTGAAACATTTTTTTTTCAAAATCCTACGGAAAAGAAAATATTCTTTAAGTAAATAGATTGATAATAAAGCTAAGTATTATTGCGTTTCTTAAATATATACGAACAGAACTTTGTTATGTTGGTATAAAATATGTTATAAATTCTGCATACAGGAAATAATTCACGAAATGAGTTACATAATTTTGTTTTGCTCTCCACACGGATATAAGCACGGACGCAAATGGACAGTTTGTAACATCACATAACAGAAATACAGCACTACATGATAAACCTCAATTGATATGGTTATAGTTAGACTTATACATTTCCTACAGACAAGATATAGATGGACTCCAAACAAGTCATCATCTTCTTATACACTTACAGAGAAGCACCTAGTGATGCATAAATACAAAGGGACGATCGGGGGTGGGGTGGAGTGGAGGAGGGGCAGTACGAAACATGCTCGTTTGTACATCCATGCATCAGTGAGATTTAATTCCCGGAACCCCCCCCCCCTAAAAAAAAAAAAAAAAAAAATACTACCTATTCTTTTTCCTAGGGGGCATCACAGAAATAAACTAACATCTCAAATTTGTGATTAAATTCATGTAAAGAGAGACACTTTCTCTAAATTGTGATACACATTTTAAGTCAATAGTAAATACATTTTGTGCGACCCTAAACCAATAACATAAAACAATGAAAACAGCAACAGGAATTGAATGAAGTATATAACAACTACAGCCAGTATACACAAGTCTAATGCACATAAGTCAAAGAAATATATATATGTTTTCTTGTTGATATCATTCAATATCCTGCTTCAAGTCAGTGTTCACCAGTGGTGGGGTCAAGGGAGTGGTAGGGGAGCTCTGCCCTGAATTTTTAAAATAAAGGAAATCATGAGGTTTTTGCAGTGTAATTCATGAAATCTTAGTTGTTTGGCCATTCGCTCATCCTGACAGTTTTCCCCCTCCCCAAGATTTTACCCTGGTGCCGCCCGCGCGTTTCCGTTTTACACCCTGGCGAAGGATTTTTTTCTTTGTTAAATTGCAACGAACGTGCTGGATGCAAAGTCTACGTTTATCGTGAAGTGAATTTTCTGTGACTTGGATCGAGTGCGAGTGCATGGTCCAAAGGAAGAATATTTAGACCAAATTGTAAGGTATGGTAGTTTTATACTTCTCATATCAGATTTATACCAACAAAGGTGATTGAATGTCATCTTCCTTCCTCTAATTGAGTTAGCAAATCAAAAGCAATGTTATGAAAGCAAATTAATCAAAAGTTCGAGACGTGCTACTTCAGTAGTAGCTGCACTGGAACACTGTAGGAACGCGTAGCTGCATTGCAACACTTTACGATCAACATAGACTTCGCATCCAGTAGGTTCTTCGCAATTTAACAAAGAAATCCTTCGCCAACGTGTTAAACAGAATCACGCGTGCCGCCCCTGGAGTTCACACGTCTAACCCGAAAGGCACATACATGTGTTCGGTTGGTACATGAAACCATGCGTCGGTCATCTACCGTAAATCATAACGATCTGTTCAGAAATTACTGGCTAAGGTATGTAAACCCTGCAGAAGGCTAATAATAGACGACGTAATTTTGGCTGTACACTACTTTGTCGTAGGTGACGCTTGCCAGAAATGATCAACGCCACCATTGATAGTTCCGCAACCACTTGGTACAGAAACAAACCGTTGGGAGTCTGGTTTCGGTATAGTGACTAGCAAAAAGGCACTAATGCCATAGAGTTTGTATAGTGTTAACGACCTTCTCGTTTTAAAGGTTTACCGATGATAGCCTTTTTCGTAAGTGGTGGCAATTTCAACTTTGTAGTAAAGACATGCATGCGTTTCCTTATCACCACGAGAACAAGGTGATGTCAGAAATAAAAAAAAATGTGACCATAAAAAATTACAATATAATTGTATATCACCTATTTTTGGATGAATGCAACTACTGACTTGTAAAAATACCCTGACATTAGCTACTGTTTTACAGAACAGACATGACAAACTGCAATAAGGAGTGGACATACCACACCCAATCAAGAATTAATTCTGAGATTCTATTTCTACAATATTACGATTATGACAGTAAAAATATTCCAAGCAACTAATAACAATACATTAAACTGACCATTTATTCGAACTTCTTTTTCGAAGGTTTGAAATGGTGCACACTATTCTTTCTATTTATTCAGTAATACAAAAAGGTGCAAAAATAATACAGATTCCTATACGATTCCTTTTGTAGTCTTGAAATGAGTCGTTCGTACGAAGTCGTCCTCTTAATTCACAGCTTGATTAAATGCGTCGTTCTCTTTTCCTTGCTTCACGCATGTGACTGGAATCAACGGGTGCTTGGTCTTCATAAGATAGTTCTGTACGTGAAAGAAAACAAAACGTCATCATCAGTTACATCATCTCGTCCGACAGCAGACGGTGCTGAGTGTGGCGAGATTGGTAAGGCGGGTGGCTGAAAATCTACAGTTCAAGTCCAACGCCAGGTATTTATGTCCTTGAGGAAGACATTTGTATTTGCAATGCTACTCTCCACCCAGGTGTATAAATGGGTACCCGGTAGGAATGGAATGAGTACGCCTACTGTGGCTGTTAAGTCTTTGACTGATCTCCTTCAGGAGTGGACAGATGTCTGATAGACTTACAAGCATCCGATGACCGGGGTAATAATAGTGTAAAGCGCTTATTAGACGCTAAATTAATCGAAACTATTATTAAGGCCCCCATTCAATGGAGACCCTTGAGAGACCACAAATTGGCAAAGATCGATCCTCAGCAGTTTCCAAGACCAGATAAAATGGAGTCTATGTGGAATGGCTCTAAAAACCTTGAAAGATTATTGAAAGACCACAAATCTTATGATCTTACAGCAGTCCTCCAGCGATCTCAACAGTTTTTTTTTTTCGCTGATCGTTATGGTCTCATCATTATATAAGCCTTTCACTGGTTTCTTTAGATTTTCACGAGTCTTTCAATGATCCCTCAAAGATTTCTCAATAATCTTTCAGTGATCGCCTCCAAAACGGTGGCAATTCTTGAGAGACTGATGAACATTGACATACTAGTAAGACCCTTGAGTGCCTATTGATAGAACGACCACTGACAGATCATTATCATGAAAGACTATTAGACTGTAGGGCATTGACCATATAACGCTCTAGAAAAGTTTCTGCAGTCTCCAGGTTGGTACTGAAAACTAGCATTACAAATGGATTGAGATGAAGTTGCTGATGAGAAAAGCCTTTGTTCTCCATTTTTACATGCAAATTGATGAGATAATCGATTACTTAGTGAGGCAAGTTCCTCAGTCCCATTCGTAGAAGAAGGAATAACCGTCAATATTACAATGTAGCGATTTCACAGAGACGAACGATAATTACTCACTAGATCAGCCTTTACAGCTATGTTATCAACATTTTAGAATGCCTGTGGCTCTACATAAATCCACATTGTAATGTACTGGAGAAGGTATTCTTTTGAATGAATTTGACAAAAGCCATTCACGCAGTTCTCCATTACTTATAGAATGGCTCGTCTAACATGCCGTCGCCATAGTTCCTATTCAGTTTTCAAACATCTGCGGATTCACAGAAGCATTGTGACTACATAGGTTGTCAAGCACTCCCTAGTTTTGCGAACGAGGATATGACGGAGTGACATTCCAGCCACGTAATTTACCTTTACACACGTGAAAATCTCCTGTAGTTTGTACACTGATAAAATGTACTTGGTTACGACATTGTAAATAACAATCATAATTATTGTTTTTTCCGAAAATGCACAAGTCGTTTTTGGAGAACAAACGTTAAATAGAATTTGAGTAACATTTGGATAATCATCACTAGGAATTTGTAAAATTCAAATGATGGGACCACGAAAAGTCACGATATGCGGCTGTGCCCTACAGTATATATTTTGAACTGTTAAAAACAAAATTTGAGACCAATGGAAACTACTGAAAGATCACTTTGGAATGGGGATGCTGAAAGTTCATTGAAAGATCATTGAGAGATCTGTCAACTTTTACGATCTTTCAGTAATCTGATTTTCAGAGATCCTGTATGCCCTATGTGGAATGGCCCCATAAAGGAGAATTTCCCCCACGAGAAAGAATCCATAACATTTTT
>JZLH01S0629509.1:0-10800 GCA_001188425.1 Eucidaris tribuloides | reverse complement strand
CAAGATCCATTATTCAAAGATTAAGCAAATTCGCCATTCAAGAGATATGAATTGATTACATTACAACAGGTACAATCTGAGCATTTAACCTTATACACAATACCTGTCCTTTCGTCTGGTGGTACTTCGTCTTTTGGGTGGACCAGTCTGCTTCTCAGTGTGTTACGACATCTGAAAGTAACACTGATATTCTTGTGTTCGAATGCTCGTGTTAACAGAGAGGATATACTCTTGACACTTTCGTTTCCCTTTGGGGGGGGGGGGGTCTTAGTTCTTATTTTGACATTTGGCTCTTGAAGCATTTCTGACTTCTCCCAATTATATCACATTATCTCTGGTCTCTAAGTTACATTGCCTTGATTACTTACATGAGCATGTGTCATTGCGTTCTTATTCTCAGCTGTTGATGCCCCACTTCCGATCCACACGAAAAGCTCCTTCTTGGTATCGATGATGAACACGTCCTGGGAATGAAGTAAAAACGAATTATGTCACAATTATCTCATCATGATAGGGTTAGAGGCTATGAAATGTTCACTGATCAGTAAAACAAGAACATTTAGACTGACGGCGGCTATGCCTCCGTCTTCCATATCCAATGATGCGCCTATGACCTCGCATATTTAGATACTGTATCTCATACAAGTCATGACTTGTGACCTTTCACCTTAAAGACCATTATTAATTTGTTAGAACTTGAAATGCGATAAGAATCAGGCGCCGCTGAAAAATAAAATGGCCTCTTTGTCATTTTCATTGATTTTGAATAAATTTGCATGAATTAGCATAATTAAGAATTATCAAAATTCTGTGCAGAAGTTTTGAGGCCCTTACCAAGCCTTATCAGATGAAACAAACAGAATCAAAATCTGCCTAGAAATAAAGAAAAAGTAACATATTTAGTGGTTTAGAATAAATTTGCATAAATAAGCATAATTGATGAACTTCCAAACTCTGTGTTGAAGTTTAGAAGTCCCTACCAAGCCCTATCAGATAAAATAAACAAAATAAAGATCTGCTCAGAAATAAAGGAAAAATAGCATTTTTAGTGATTCTAAATAATTTACATAAATAAGCATAATTAATTAACTTCCAAATTCAGTGTATTGAAGTTTGGAAGCCCCTACCAAGCCCTATTAGATAACACAAACAGAATCAAAATCTGCCCAGAAATAAGGAAAACCAGCATTTTTAGTGATTTTGAATAAATTCACATTAATTAGCATGATAAACTTATAAATTATGTATAGAAGTTTCGAAGCACCTACCAATCCCCATCAGAAAATTCAAACATGCACTTTCTTTTAATAGCATTTATGTTATACAGAGCCCGCTGGAAGAACAGTCTATTTGACTGAAGTGGCTACCCTGGGTAAATAAAAAATATTGTAATTTATGCAAAGTTATGAAAAATTGACCTTTGACCTTTAATCTCAATCACTTGAGAGACGCAACCACAGTAACAAGACCACCAATTATACTAACACTAACACTAATACGAATACGAATACGAATACGAATACGAATACGAATACGAATACTAATACTAATACTAATACGAATACGAATACGAATACGAATACGAATACGAATACGAATACGAATACTAATACTAATACTAATACTAATACTAATACTAATACTAATACTAATACTAATACTAATACTAATACGAATACGAATACTAATACTAATACTAATACTAATACTAATACTAATACTAATACTAATACTAATACTAATACAACCCTCCCTGGTCAAGTAGTATTGCAACATACACTATAACGCATGCATTTTGAGTTGAAGGGGTCTTTCTATAATGATGTCCTAATGAAGTTTATTATTGGAAAATGCAAAATTATTTGAAAAGAAATCAATGAATATTCTTTCTCCTTTCTTCTCCAAGGCGGAGAGATTATCAAATGCAGGCGTGCCCACGGCAGAGGGGCGAGAACATGAAATTTAACATTTTTTCACCTCCCTGTATAAGGGTGGGGTGTTGATTCACAAAAGTATCGTAACTCGGTTTCATATTTCCCGTGAAACTGTTTTGATGGCGTGGAAAGACTTCAACAAACAAAAAATGTAAATGTGTTCCTCTGACGCGGTCTCTGAAAGAAGACACCACCCCGCGAAGACGAAAGCGCCTCCTATCTTCAGACAGTGGGAAGGAAGATTTCGCCCCATATTTCAGAAAGGACCTCTTCAAGTTGTAATTTCTTATTCTTTCTCAATTCTAAAGGCGGTTTATTATTGCAAACATTTTAAAATTTGCTGTCATGTGACTTTTCAGTACATTGGATATGATAATGTGGAGAGAAGGCCATCACCTTTATATTAAGTAGCCTTATCCTCCTTACCACTGTCTTATGAAGATAGGAGGCGCTTTCGTCTTCGCGGGGTGGTGTCTTCTTTCAGAGAAGCGTCAGAAGAACACATTGACATTTTTCGTTTGTTGGAAGTCTTTCCAAGCTATCAAAACCGTTTCACAGGAAATTTGAAACCAAATTATGTTACTAGTGTGAATTAACACTCACCCCTACAGAGAGGCGAGAAAATGTTAAATTTTATGTTCCCGCCTCTCTGCCGTGGACGCGCCTGCATTCGATAATCTCTCCGCCTTGGAGAAGAAAGAAGAAAGAATATTCATTGATTTCTTTTCAAATAATTTTGCATTTTCCAATAATAAACTTCATTAGAATATCACTATAGAAAGACCCCTTCAACTCAAAATGCATGCGTTATAGTGTATGTTGCAATACTTTCGAGTAGGGAGGGTAATTCTAATACTTATACAAATATTAATACTAATACTAATACTAATACTAATTCCAATACTAATACAAATGCAAATACTAATACTAATACTAATATAATACTAATACTAATACAAATACTAATACTAATACTAATTCCAATACTTATACAAATACTAATAGGCCTACTAATTCCAATACTTATACAAATACAAATACTAATACTAATACTACATGTAATACTAATACCAATACCAGTACTAACAATAACAAGAGCAGCAAATATATCGCATATCAGTCCCTATGCGCTTGGATGTTATTACCCTGATCACTGGGATACAGTTCTAACCTGCACAAAGATGTGCACCATTTCTACTCCCTGGGGCGTATTCCTAGCTGAGCTGCCTCGAGGAGGTGCATCAAACCAGATAAACTAATTCACTCTCACCCTACCAGGTACCCACTTATATCCCGGCTTGGAGAGAAGTAATGTAGATGATGTGTCTTACCCAAGGACACAAACGCCACGACAGGATTTGAACCAGAAATCTCGTCTAGGAAAACAACGGCGTTATCCACTTAACCATGACATCTCCATAATATTTACCTTACTGTCGAGCATTCCTTTGTTAGGTTTTCCTTCCGCCACAAGAGAAAACTCCATTGATCCAGTTTCATCACTCAATCTGTGAAAAGAACAAAGACAAGTGTCTTTAATCTTCCTTACCCAGGCCGGGGGGGGGGGGGGCGGGCGGAAAGAACATAATGTCATCACAGTGTGTTCACACAGTGATCACAGTGTCACTCTGTGAAAATGGGCCAAATCCACAGAGTGGCTAGAAAAACACAGGGTCGTCACAGTGTGACCTCTAAGAGCACACAGTGATCGTAGTGTCACACTGTGAAAATGGGCCAAATTCACATAGTGCCACATTGTGTTCACACTCTTGTCACAATGTAAACACACTGTGGACAACATTGTGCTTTTCCGGCAAGGGTGGGGGGGGGTGGGGGTGAATGTACATGTGAATTGATAATCAGGTATGTGCACCTTTGACGAGAACTCGATTTCTTTATACCCAGCCAACATAAAACTTTTAAAGAACGATTTTTCGTACGGTTTAGGAAGGCCCATTACTTTTTCGTGTTTAGCAAACGTTTTTGAAACGTTTGATAAATGTTTACATAAAACTGTACAGGTATGGTAACCGAAAACATTTGATCTTGGCAATAATCACGAGGTATAAGACTCCGACATCAAATGACTAGGTTATCATAAATGAAAAATGGCAATTCACAAGTTATCTATGTAAAGCTCTCCTGTTCAACCTGTTTAGCCAGAAGAACTGAAAAAGCCTCGAAAAGGAAAATTGATGGGGTGAAACAGAACGATAGAGATAATATAAGTGAGCTCATGAAAATTTGGGTCTGAAAGAAATTGTAGTAGCAGTGGTCAAGAGAAGTGCAGGGTTGAGATGGATGGGTCATGTACTGAGAAGGGGAAATGATGAGATTATGAAAAGGGCGTGGGAGATGCCCGTGGATGGCATAAAGGAAAGACCAAGGACTTGTTGGGCAGAAATAAGGAGGAGGGAAACCGGGACGGTTGCGCTAAAAAAAAATGAGGTTGCTCAAGACAAGAGAAAGTTGAAGGTGTTATCATGGCGCGAAAATCAATGAGATGCTAGACGATGATGATGACTCGCGACTGCG
This sequence comes from Eucidaris tribuloides, assembly GCA_001188425.1. Taxonomy (NCBI): domain Eukaryota; kingdom Metazoa; phylum Echinodermata; class Echinoidea; order Cidaroida; family Cidaridae; genus Eucidaris; species Eucidaris tribuloides. The sequence goes on along the minus strand of JZLH01S0629509.1, from coordinate 6,331 downwards.
ATTTATATCAACAAGAAAAATGCCAATTTGTAGAGCGCACATGCCCACTTCAAGAGGCCCATGGCGCTGTTATACAATAATAAATCTCCTACATCTTGCAATTATAACAATAATATCATTTGAAGTGTAAGCAAGTAAGATATTAACCTCTACACTCCAGCTGAAGGGGATTCCCAAATCAATAGTATTAATGAGGAATGTTTATGAGTTCAATGGTACGAATATTTTCATGAGTTGAAAGATTAAACGTTCCATTCAACGAGGCGAAGCCGAGTTGATTGGACCGTTTAACCTTTCAACTCATGAATACATTTGTACTATTGAACGAATGATAAAACATTCATATACAGTAGATCTTTGTCAATTGATTGGAGGATTGTAAAGTATGAAACAATATAGCCATTCATAGGCCTACATTCTGATACTCTTTCTGGCTTATTCACAAATTCAGCATGTTCAGACTTCAGTGTATGTGTGTATCTCTGCAGTTCCTCATTTTAGTCTAAATTTCACCAAATATTTAAATCCTTATTAAAGCAGTGAGTTATGTTCACCAGTTATAACTTCAAAGTTAAAACTCACGAACATCACAGAGCAAAGTGGGACAGCGCGTGTACAATTATACGTGTAGCGCACGGTGAACCGTGGAATGAGACGAAAATAGAACCAACATGCATGCAAAAATAGAACCAAATTTCACGTTGCACCGAATGGAGTATTTATTCAATATCATGTGATCAACAATCCTCCAATCAAACGACAAGGATCTACCTGGATAAAATACGGTTCAACACTTCGGGACCAACATTCACGAGTGCTCTATCTCATGAACTTCAGCTTTTGTTTTCGGTCCGACTAATTAAAGGTTTGAAGCTGAATGGAAATTTATAGTCGGGCTATCAAATTTGAACATAGGAATAAGGTAATGGGGTGAGGAAGAGAGAAAAGTTTTGTGAATAATAAACACAATTTTACATGTAATTCCCTTTTGGACTGTTAACTAATGGAGTGAGTTCAAAATAAGCGAAAACTTCCTACATTGGTTACCAGTCAATAAGTCGTGCAGCCGTATTCTGAATCTGCAAAATGGGTAAAGGTCTAAAATTGCGCGATGGCCGAGCGAATATTTGCAATGTTAAAATGTGTTTTTTAAACTGCAAGAATAATACAAGAACACATGAAAGTACGCACTAGCGAAGTACTGAATTTCAAAGATCGAATATCAAAGTTTTTTTCAAATAGGAATCTAAAACATGCACAAATGAGCGCAAAAGAAGTAAAATATAACGTTTTTGCAAGCCGTCGTTAGGTAATAACGCCTTCATTATGAGCAGAACAGAGGTATGACTTTGATTTGTTCTTTCACCATTTAAAATAACCTGAAAACTATCATTGAGCTATAAATTTATTAAATTAAAATATGACTTGGCAAAAGTTGGTGCCCAAAAGTGATCGAGTCGTAAAAGTTCGGCTTGGAGCTTGGAACATCAAAGCATTGTGGAATGGCATGCATCCAATTGCCATCTCTTACATTCACACATACAGTGTGTCTCAAAAAAAAAATTTGTGCCAGTGAAAACCGCCCTCTTTGGCAATTAGAAAATACTCTTGTGACATGATGCTTACGTCAACGTGAAGTGCATAGTCTTAGCTTTCTAATACCGTTAGTTTTGTTTAATTTGCTTGTCTTAATCTTGAGATATGTTAATTTGAATACGAAAGGGTAAAATGTTGTTTGACTCGGTAGATCGAATGATATGTTTGACTCGGTAGATCGAATGATATGTTTGACTCGGTAGATTGCAATGATCATTATTGTTTGACTCGGTAGAATCGAATGATATTAAATTAGAAAAATTACGATAAATATGGCATACTGGGTCAAGAATAGATTGCGTTTGTGGATTATTTAAGATGATCGGAAACAAAAAGTTGTTAATGGGAAAAAAGAATTCAGACTGGGTACAACCAGTCGTGCGGGTGTACCACAAGGGCAATTTGGGCCCTTGTTGTTTTTACTGCTATGGTGAACCATCTCCGCGAAGGTGTATGCATAGTGATCAAGTTGAATGTTAATATGCAGATGATGCCTGTACTTATTTTCTTTTAGTAGTCAAAGAAGTTTGAGGACATTGAGGCTGCGTTGAATTTCGATCCTCAAACAAGTATATGCAGTGGTCAAAGTAAATATTTAGCTTATTAATACAAACCAAAACTGAAATTTTGTTGTTTGGTTCACAACAAAGCTATCCAAACTCGAAAAAAACATACATGCATTAAATTGAACATCAACATTTTCAGGTTTTACCACCTATAGCCTAAGTATTTTAGTGAAGTTTTGGCTAGTCCTACATTAAACTGGAAATAGAACATGTATACGAGAAAGCTTAGCCTAAAAAGAATAGGTGCATGAATAGCATACTCGGTCGGTAAAAAGTACCTACCTTTGGCAGGGACGTAAGCTTCTTGGCCAATGCCATTATTTTACCTTTTATTGAATATTGTTGTATATGCATTGGTCTCACTGTTCGCCAAAAAAGTAGTGATATTTTATGTTGTAAAACTGGCACAAGGAAAATGGCCAGAAGTAATGTGGGTGCAAATGTAAGACACATCCAACTCACAAATTTTATAACGCTCGAAACTGGGTATATAAAGATATCGAAATAGGTGGATATTTCTAGAAGTGCAACAATGATTTATTCATGTTTTCCGAAACTCATTTAAGCACATTTATATTATACAATGATTTCCACACAATCTCAAGTCGTGTGCACACAATCATAAGAAACGATTGCAGTGCAGATAATTTATGGTTTAGATTTTACCCTAGAAACAAAATAAGACACAATGGGAAAACAAAGTTTTCTTATGAAAGGTGGCGGCAACCTATGGAAGCAGTTTTGCAATCATATTAGATAATGCACCTTCAAGTTTTTTCCATTTTCTCTTTTTGTTTTTGGCGGCCATATAGCGTTCAAACTCCTGATTAAGCTGGTCCATTTTATCTTGTTTTTCCAGCTGATTGAAGCTTATCTTTGTTTAAAAGTCGTGCTGTTGTTGTTAAATCCGTTTGTAAGCTTATTCTATGTATTTGTTGTAGGGCCTCCACGGAAAAACAGTGCTTAAAGGCACTGTATAACAGTGTTTTCAGTTTAAAAAATTCTGAGCTTGCATGATTCCCAATGCTAACCAGTGTCTCTGACAATGGTCTAAAAAATGAAGCCCTGAAAAAATTCGCAGTTTAAATACGATCACGTAAGTGCTTTAAAAAAGTGAAAAATTCATTGAGAGAACCATTCCAGCTTTTCCCCATAGACTGCTGTGTTGTGAAATATTCTTCCTATGCGGTCGATAGGAAAATTAATGTGCCAATTTTGTATCTGCACATATTGTAACTATGACAGCATAACTGTCCAATACTTATTGTGTTCTACAGGTGTTCATAATGTCGCATTGAAACACTGTCAGATATGTCGATAGCAAAGTTCGACAATTTTTAAAACGTGTCTTCGCACAGTGTTATTAATAGTGTCTTTAACCACTGATGGAGTAACCCTACTGAAAAAAGACCATAAATTAAGAAATAAGATAAATTAAATAAATAAAATCGCGAATGACCACTTTACTACAGTCTGGAGTAAAAGTGACAAAATTGTGATTCCACCATTTTAGTTGTTGACAACATATCTCGAAAAATCAAAACAAGCAAATCGAACAGAACAAACAGTTTTTTGAAAAGCGTAAAGACTTTGCCTTTAGGACTTTGGATGTAAGCATAATGTCACCAGAGATTTTTTCTAATTGCCAAAGAGGGCGCTTTTACTTGGCACATTTTTGAGACATGACTGCACCACTTCTCAAAGAAAAAAAAAAAAAATAAAAAAAAAAAAGAAAATTGTTGACAGTTAGGAAATACTGCTTGACACATGTTTACGTCAACATCAACAAGCAAAGTCTTAACGCTTTCAAATACTGTGTGTATCTGTCTTTAATTTTCTGTTTGAATCTCGAGATATTTGAAAAAAACAAAACGGTGAATCAAGCAACTGTGTCACTCTTACAGGAAGAGGGCCTGATGCTATAGTTGACTGTAGTAAAAGTGCAACATTGTTGTGATTTTACTTATTCGTTGTTAACGAACATATCTCAAGGATTAAAACAAGGGCAGAACTGAACGAAAAACAGGCATTTGAAAGTAATGCCCTTGAAAGTGATGTAAGCATGACGTCACAAAAAATGTTTTTCTCATTACCATAAAGAGGAGCGCTTTTTAACTTGCACATTAATATTTTTGAGACAGACATGTACATTATTAATAACATCCAACGAAAGTTTTCCATTCTTCTACAACACCTGTGTGGAGGACTTTAACCTGAACAATCAAGGCGAGTAGACGGCCTAGAGTCAATCTTCGCTCCGACTCTTCTTTCTGAACTTCCACGTCAGGAAGGGTCGTGTAGAATTTGTGAGAATCCGATATCTCTCTCTCATCCAGGGACTCGACCTTTGGCTTGCCTCCACGCTCAGCCTTGATGGTTTGTAGGTACTGGACCGCCTGCGATGTGAAATAAGACCACGTTCACATTATTCACTTTTCTACGACGAAAAGGTAAGTTGAAAATTAAATTATTACTAGTGTGTACACTCCGTGCTTCGTTCTACGAAGCTTAAATTTGCTGAATTCGATGAAGCAAAATAGGTTCTTTTGACGAAACTATTCAGTCGTCGAAGCTGAGACAGTCATGGGTGGTCCGAGGAGTGGGGGGGGGGGGATGATCGATGAATTTCCAATTTGGGGGACACCCCAAAATCAAGGGCTATTTTTTTTTTAAAGGGTACACCTACAACGTGCAAAAATACCACTACATCTACCCTAAAATTGACATATAGCTTTTATTGTGATTACATTTTAGACCTTTCACGTAATGCGTTTCTCGATGTTTTGCTGCAATATAAAAACAGTAAATACCATAGCACAAAATTTTGCAGTTGTGTTTTTATGGCTTATATCAATGCACAAGCGAGCGAAGCGAGCGAGAAAATTTTGTAGGACCTGTGAGAATGCATGGTGTCTATACATCTTATAACAGGGGAAATGTTATTATTATTATTAGATGAAAGGGATTATTCAGAGAGGTGAAATGCGATGAGATAGATGTTTCATTTGTCTCTCTCTGTATTTTAGATCGCAACTGCTGATCTTATAATTTTAACAAACAGGTCAGAAAAAATGAACCAGGTTTCGAACCCGCGTCTACAGCTATCTGGGCTGCGACAATACCACCAGGCCAACACTGGTTAACGGCATTGACACGACGACCGAGGAACAAATACCAAAGCTCATAATTCTGACATTGTTATGTTAAATAGTCCAAGGCGGACATTTTTATTATTATTATTAGATGAAAGGGATTATTCAGAGAGGTGAAATGCGATGAGATAGATGTTTCATTTGTCTCTCTCTGTATTTTAGATCGCAACTGCTGATCTTATAATTTTAATGTTTCTGAAATGTCTCATAAATTCAGAGACTGAAAAGTCTTCAAACATAATACATGTATATCGAATATAATTCGAGCGAGTGTAGTGAGCGAGCCTGAGTAAAGTTCAGTTTTGGCGATTTTTTTAATTTGAAAGCTTTATGCCCAAAGGTCATATGACACCAATGACAGATTCTGAATATTTTTCGGGGTTTTTTTTAATTAATTAAAGGTAAAGTTCACCCTGATGACAAGTTGGTTTTAATAAAAGTAGAAAAATTAGAGAAACATATCAATGAAAGTTTAGGGAAAATCCACCAAAGAATAACAGAGTTATCGAATTTTAAACTTTTAAATTTGTGACGTCACATGCGAGCAGCTCCCCATATGTCATGTGATATAAATTCCATAAAAGTGCCGTTTTCTCAGAAATTTGAAAACAATTTTGCCTGTGCATTCAATATATTATCAGAGACATTATTTCATACTTCCAACTATGAAAAAAAAAACCATTCAATTATCACGAACTATTAAAAAATGGCAATTTATGGAATTTATATTACATGACATATGGGGAGCTGCTCGCATGTGACGTCACAAATTTAAAACTTTGAAACTTCATAACTCTGTTATTCTTTGGTGGATTTTCGCCAAACTTTCATTAATATGTTTCTCTCATTGTTCTGCTTTTATCAAAACCAACTTGATGTCAGGGTGAACCTTGCCTTTAATGAAAAATCTCGGGGGGGGGGGACCCCGAGATTTTCGACTTGGCTATATTTTACATTATAGCATCCAAAGCGTTAATAAGGTGTTAATGTTATCTGAATTATACCTCATCAAAAAGA
>JZLH01S0629503.1:9880-27055 GCA_001188425.1 Eucidaris tribuloides | reverse complement strand
GAGATCACATTCTAAGGAAATTTCTGTCAGTCAACTGCCTTGAACTATACGACTAGTGTGTTGACGTTATATGGGACAGACATGGCAGGCCTCGGGTGTTCAACCGGCATCAAGGCGTCTATTTGGAGAAAGGCACAGTGAATCTAACATAATGATTAATTGTAAATAGGTAAATTAACATGTGATCAGTTATGATACAACACTAACAGTGTTGTCTTAAGTTATGGACTTCTAAAAATATACACAAGTAGCAGTTCATTACTAAAACCAAATTAGTTTTTTTTCTATAAAATAATAGGGCATTTTGGCGGCCATTTTGTTTTTTGTTTCCGAATATGTCAAATTGCTCAAGACTGACAAAATGAGCCCATCCTATTCTAAAGAAATTACTATAATCAGCCAACTACATTAAACTAAGATTGATGTGTTGGTTCAGGGTATATGGGCCCGACATCACAGGCCACAGGTGCTCACCTGGCCGCAATGTGTTTATTTGGAGGAAGGGGAAGTTGTAGGGTCTGGAACTAAGACTAACATAGTGATTTATTGGAAATATGCAAATTAACATGTCATTTATGATGAAACAATGCCTCCAGTCTTGTCTAGGGTGAATTACTGCTAAAAATATACACAATCCAGTAGTCCGTTGCTAAAACAACATACGCTTTTATAGTTTTTCTATACAAAAATCGGGCATTTGGCGGCCATTTTGTTTTTTGCGCATATCTCAAATTGCTCAAGGCTGACAGAGTGTCAGTTTCCAGATTGTTCAAACCGATGGTCCCAGGAAGCATAATCTGCAAAGAAAAAACTATAGACCCTAAAACAGGGTTAACCCCCTTGGCTACTGGACTATAAATCAAATCATGCTCCAGAGATGTTTTGTAATCGCGATTCTGCCAAATCACGTCCTATTTCCATCTGTCCGTCCCAAATTGGTATCTGTGCGATGACTTAAATAACATTATTTTACATATTTTTTGGCTTGTGTAGGTTGATGACACTAAAGTACTAGTTAAGTTTGCACATCAAAGGTCTCGGCTGATTATGCAAATTGGTTTCCACGCAATAACTTAAAGATACATTTTCAAAATGTTGGTGTGTACGTAGCTGACACTAAAGTACGGGTCAAGTTCAAATTGGGAGTCTGCAGGTCAAAGGTCAAAGGTCACAGCTCATTATAGATGTGAATTAGTTTCCAAACAATAACAAAGAACTAAGATCACATTATGTAGGGGCATCTATGCAGTGTTGTATCCGAGGCCGGCTCACCCGAGGTCAAGGACGAGGCCAAGGATTTTTCTCCGAGGTCAAGGACGAGGCCAAGGCCGGGGGTCTAAAAAAGGCCGAGGACGAGGCCAAGGATTTTTCGACAAGGACGAGGCCAAGGCCGGAGAGGGCCGAGGCCGGACCGAGGCCAGATTTTAGGGGTCGAGGCCAGACATTTTATGGCAAGGCAGGATCAAGCACAATCTCAAAAGAAAATATGTCATTTCATGTTCTCTACTGAAGGTTTCCTTGTTTGTGTGGATTCTTATTGTTTAATCTCATGTTATGACCCCTACAACACACGCATACACTTATATTCATAGACACTACTGGATCTCTCCTCATTCTCATTTGTGAACTTTGTGTACTTGTCTTATCAATGTATGACTATGCCTTATTTGAAAACCACACCCAGCCCCTATAATATAGTGCCCAGTTGATACACTCACAAGACAAAGAAAATCTATACACTGTAGTGGCAGTTAGTCATGTTTTAGCAGACATACAATATCTTCACACAAGCATGCACAATCACAAGCAGCCCCTATGTAGTGCACAGCTGACACACACAAGAGTATACAAACAAAATCTGTTATAAATTAACAATAGGATCAGTTTGTGATGTTTTAGCAGACATATCTACATTAGGCCTGGGACAAAAAATCGATTAACAAATTAATCGATTACCTTTTGTGCCCTAATTTGTAATTGAATGCACTTTAATAATGAAATCGATAATCGTCGGGTGACGAATAGTCTAAATGCCTTAGCTGAAACTCAAATGCCAGTTAACTTGATTGTTTACAAAAATTAAAAAAATAATTTAGATATCAATATTCAAAGTAAAGATAAACATTTTAGCATATCAGAACCAAATATATCATTTTAACATGGGAATTAACGATCAAGAACAGTAGGATTTCCAAATGGCGCACGTAAATTCGGCATCGTACCATCCCTGCGGCATCGCTGGAGAAAATATTTTTTGCGACGCAAAAAGAAGATTGAAATGTCGTTTTGAAAAACGAAATGTCAAATTACCGTCAATTATTACACATTTTTCCTTTGCTGAACATTACTTTTCCGAAAATTGCTGTCATTGCATCCGAAAACTTATTCTTCTACGGGCTATTTGGAATTTATCGTACGGCAGTCGCCATCTTGTTAACCAAAATATCCATTTACCCAAATATCCATGTATCCGTTTCCCGCACTATGGCAGTGTGCATACGCGGATACTTGGGTAAACGGTATATTTTGCTTACCAAAATGGCAGCGCGCTCGCGCAAAGGTGGGTAGCGATGTTGATGCATGAAAGAATTCTATATTCGAACAACAAATGTTGGATTTTTAATGTGCCACGGGGTTAAACAACCATCTTCGTTTTGGGCTGTTATGTTTTTCATTCTCAACTTTTCATGTGCTAACCTGCTAACAGATATATTCTAACTGTTAGTCATTTTGTCCTTGGTCCCATGTACTTGTTTTCGCGTATGTTACTTGTATTTTTTTTTGTATTCTGACTAATCGAATAATTCGATTAATTCGATTACCTTTCCAGTCAACTAATCGATTATCAAAATCAATATTCGACCCAGGCCTAATCTACATATCTGCACACTAGCATGAATCACAGTGCACTTTCACTCTTCCAGTGCTAGATCTAGACGCACTGCACTGTACTGCTGGTCAGTGTTCATTCAGAGATATCGCAATCCTATGGTGGCTTTGCAGACACATTTTCGCCAAAAATTCACAGAAGTTTTTTCAAAATTTTTCGTCAAAAGTTGAAAATTTCGAAATGTATTGTTTTTTTGGAAAAATTTTCGTGACTTTTTTCGCGATTATTTTCGACAAACGTTTTACAAAATTCACAAGACTCTGGCTACTAGGGCGGTCATGCATATAATCATATCACTCAATCAGATTCACATTTCTACAGTTGCATATATTGCACAGACTTAGCGTAGATCCGTGCTTCTTCAAAGCATTTAAAAAAATAGGCCTATTCGATTTCCAGTTTCTCAAAATACACTGGTGAAGCAAAATCATGTCAAGACAGATGCGGGAAATCTTCAAACTGTTAACCCACCCGATATAATAGTGTTCAAGCATATGCATTTTACCCCGGATTTTACCTGGCCTCGGCCCGGCCTCGCTCGAGGATTCCGAGGATTGACACAAGTGTCCAAGGACGAGGCCAAGGATTTTTCTCCGAGGTCAAGGACGAGGCCAAGGCCAGGATTTTGGCCTCGAGGACGAGGCCGTCCTCGAGGACTACAACACTGCATCTATGTGCTGTGGACACAGTACATTTCCACTATCCATCTGGTACACAGTCTTCCATCCACAATTGCTTTAAAGACATTATATAACATTGTGGAAGACCTGTTTAAAAAATTGTCAAACTTTGCTATCTGACAGTGTTTAAATGGATGAATAAACACTCTAGAATACAAAAGTTCAGACTGTTATGCTGTCACTTGTAAACCATATACAGATAAAAGTTGGCACATGAATTATTCTCAGCCGATGAAAATTCTGCAGCACAGCTTTCTATGGGAGAAAACTGGAAATGGTCTCTCAATGATTTTTACTTTTTTAAAACACTTGATGATCACTTTGAACTGTACTTTTTTCAGCACTTCATTTTTAGACCGTATCAGAGACACTGGTAGAATGGGGAAACATGTAGCTCACGTTTTTTTGAATGGAAATATGGTATACAATGTCTTTAATAGCTTCTTGTTCTCATTTCTTTTTCACTTTTTCTCAGATGATCAAGAAGGAAGGTGTGGACTCCTTGACGGAGGCTGAACTCCAGTCAGCTTGTCAGGCCCGCGGGATGAGGGCGCTAGGAGTCCCAAAGGAGAGGCTCAAATCACAACTACAACAGGTAAAAATAATGATCAAATATCAACAAAATGGCGAAAGATTGTATTTAGTAATTTTTGATCATTTTAGTAGTAATAATTAATTCTGTTATATTTGAATTATTTCTAGAGCTGTATTGATTTGGTTATCTTCAAAACTGGGTAACCTATCTTGACAACCAGGGACTTTTGGGTTAACCTAAAAACAATATTTGAAGCTTTTTAAGAAAAAAATTATTTTTATTCCATGAAATAAAATAACAGTGCCAACATACTAGTGTTCGTGGTAGAATATTATTGTTGCTTCACAACCATTGATTACTTGTCAAATATATTTGTAACAATGGAGTTATACCAAATTTTGCATAAATGTAGAATAAAGTGACCCTGTTTCTTGAAGAAAATGATATATAACAGTTCACTGAAATCTTCAATTTCAAAAAGGGTTTGAATATTCAGATATACAGCATTTCCATAACCATTATACCAGACTAGTGTGATCACTACCTTAAAAGTATTTAATTGTTGTTTAATCTTTGACCCTTCTTCAGACATTTATTTATCTTCACCGTGTGTAATTACACATTTTCTTTCTTGCATTTTCATGGCGTTTATAGATGATCATGTTGGTATATCTAAAAACACAATATGAGGAAAAAAAAAATTTCACCAAGTAGCAAAACAAGTATACACTGCTTGTCTCTACATGTTCTGTATTATTGAGTTGTGTTATTAAATTTAACCTGTAGTAGTTCAATACACAAACATTTTGAGGCAGTTTTGTTACATAAAATTTCATTTGTTCAAACTTCATAATCTAGTGGTTGGAGCTGCACATAGATGAGCAGATCCCGACTTCTTTACTGCTCTTGTCGAGGGCGCTGTACCTTCCAGAAAATCTCTCCACTTCAGACCAACTCCAGGCCACTATCGCCTCGCTCAGCGAAGAAACGGTAAATATTTTAATGCATGTTTTAACCTGTTGGCTATGGGAACCGGATGTGCCTTGTGTTTAATGGGAAATACAGAGTCTCGAATGTATTGGGTTAAGTAAAAAAAAAATCCTGGTTGGTGTGCCAAATTTGAATCCTATTTTTAGCTCACCTGAGCCAAAGGCTCAAGTGAGCTATTGTGATCGCTTTTCGTCCGTCGTGCGTCGTTCGTCGTGCGTCGTGCGGTGTGCGTCGTGCGTAAACTTTTACACATTTTCTGCTTCTTCTTCAAAATGCATGATTGGATTTGGCCCAAACTTGGCTGGATTGATCCTTAGGGGGTGGGGATTCAAGGGTCCTCAAATAGTACACCTGGCCCCCCTAGGGGCCCAGGGGCAGGGCCTTAAAGGGCCAAAAGTAGGTAGTTTTCAAACATCTTCTTCTCTAGATCCAGAAATAGTTTAGTTAAGCCACTTTGTGTGTAGATACCTCTATATGTGCTGAATTAATGTTCCTCATGACAATGCCCAGGGTGGCCCCGTTTGGCCCCTAAGGGGGCAAAAGTTTGGGGTAGGGCCCTATGGGAATAATTCACATTCAAATCAATGGATTGAAACCAAACTTGGTGGGAATAATCGTCAGGGGGAGTCGAAAGAGTATTCGTGGAATGGTACACCAGGCCCCCCTAGGGGGCCCAGGGGGCAGGGCCCATAAGGGCCCAAACTAGGTAACTTTCTAACCACAAGCCCATTTGTAACCAAACTTGGGTGGTAGATGTGTAACAGTGACCTCAATGTTATTTTGGGGTCAAAGGTCACATATGTAGGTCAAAGGTCAAATGAAGTCAAATGATAGAATATACCTGCAAGTTTCTTCTTTGGTTGGTATTGGCCAATTTATGACTAACTTGAATGGTAGATGCTACATGTATACTGACCTCAATGTTAAATTAGGGTCAAGGTCACATAAGTAGGTCAAATGTTAAGATACTAGGGCGTGCCTTGTTTTTATAAAAACGGATGTTAGAATTTAACTTGGCAAAATCAGCCATATGGCAAGGCGATGCAAAGTTTTCCAACTGGTTCATCTGGCTACGTTGGTGCCTAGTCTATATCAGGTTCTAAGGGCCAAAACTATATGTAACTGATATTTTTTCTATGGGCACCATAAAGAGTTTGCGAGACCTCAGGTGAGCGTCGTGCCCCGTGGGGCTCTTGTTTGTCTTTGACACAAAATTTATGGTAAATGTGTGCACATTGTGTTTTAGCTGTTTACTCAAAATTTCTGTGAAAATTTGGTCCTGTAATAAGAGATAGAAATGCCACTATTTTTGTCCTAACAAGTAACTGCTCAGAGCAAATAGTCACAGTGAAGAAGCATTGGATAGTCCTTAATTCTTTCATGAAATGTAATTCATGATAATTACATTTTTCAAGTACCTGCTGTGCAAAGGTAAAGAGGAATAGAGAAGACTGCCTGTTGTTAGCATGTTGAGGTGAAGATGTAAAAAGCATTTTGTGGCATTTTTGGCTAATTCCAGTGTTTACACCATAATGTCAGGTATGTTATCACCTTCTCTTGACCATGCAATTTGAAAAGAACTGCAGGGTTTACTCATAAGCTTGTGCGATGTTTTAAAACCCATCTGAAAAAATTAAAAAAATCTGATAGTTGTTGCAGCAACCCTTTTTCCTGAACTGCTCACCTTTTTTAGTGAACAAAGTTAAAGGCAAGATCTAAACTGTCCAAGTGCTATAACATTTTATTGACGATATAATCTTAAAAATACATTAATTAAAAAAAAACACCCTATTACTTTTTGTGTGGAGCATATTGATAGCTGCTTAGCATTCAATAGACAGCCAAAAAGACAAATGAAAGCATTTTGGTGTGATATTGGGGATAGACACTGCTCCTTGATGTAGTGGTAAAGCAAAAGGTACAGTTCTTTGGTCACATTGCACAAAGGGATGGAGAAAATCTGGACAAAGCTATTGTGTTCGGAAAAATGGAAGGAAAAAGAAACAGAGAAGACAATGATTCAGATGGACTGATGGCATTGCATTTTTAACTAACATGTCAGTATACCAAAGTTTCTCAACATCTCAGAGTCGTCATGAACAGAGATCCATCATCTAAGAAATTACAAGTACCCAGCTATGAATAGAGTGACAGAAGACAATATTAATAGTGAAGTTAATCTTAAATATATTTTTCCTCACGATTAATACTTGTGAAAATGCTTATCTTCTCGTTACCTTTGTTTTTTCCTCTAGGCTGAAGAGGCTAAAGTCAAATTGGCCGAGTTGGAGGGGGTTAAGGTGGACAACACAGACAGGTTGAAACTGATCAAGAAGGAGGAGGAGCTGATTAAGAAGGAGAAGGAGGAGAAGAAACTCCAAGAGGAGCTTGAGATGCAGGAGCTAGAGAGAAAGAAGGTAAACTACCCACTGTCAGGGTGGGAATATAACCCTCTCAGTACCATTGTATTAGAATACCATTACTTTGCATGTGATATTATTAGTGTTGCATCAAAAGGGTTAATTTGAATTAAAGAGGTGCTTTGTGATACAGAATATGAGAACTAGTGCTGTAAGCGGTCTTTTAACCGTTCGTTTAACGACCGCGAACGGCGGTTTCCGTTTTCATATTTCGGGTTCTGGTTAAACGTCGGCAATGATATGTGTGCCAATACCTATTTTCCGTCATTTCTTTTCGGCTTCATGTATGAGCTAAATCTTAGCTCCGTTCATTACGAAAGCTAAACAAAAGTTCCCCCATTTCTTTTTGCCGTAATACGGAACTGAATTTCAGCGCCAGCTGACACTAAAAAAAGATTGTTAGGAATTCGTTTTTTAGGGTGGAACATTATTAGCGGTAATATTAAGTTCCGTATTACTTTAAAAAGGTTCGTTGGGAGTTCGTTTTTTTAGGGTGGAACATTATTAGCGCAAATATTAAGTTCCGTATTATGCCAAAAAGGATCCTTGGGAGTTTGTTTTTTAGGGTGAGACATTGTTAGCGCTTGTATTAAGTTCCGTATTACCCTAAAAAGGATCGTCATGAGATCGTTTTTTAGGGTGGGACATTATTAGCGCAAATATTAAGTTCCGTATTACCCTAAAAAGGTTAGTTGGGAGTTCGTTTTTTAGGGTGGAACATTATTAGCGCCAATATTAACTTTCGTATTACGACAAAAAGGATCCTTGGGAGTTTGTTTTTTAGGGTGAGACATTATCAGCGCTTGTATTAAAGTGATAGGCTAACATTGTGGAGCTTAAATTTAAAAAATTGTCAAACTTTGATATCTGAGCTACATAGTAGTGTTCAAATGGACAAATAAACACCCTAGAATACAAAAGTTTGGAAAGTTACACTGCCAATGGCAAGTTATACATGAATAAACAATAAAACTCGGGGCAAGTTTTATTAACGTAGGTGTACACGCAGTAAGTCTATGGGAGGAAATGGGCAAGTGAATCTGGTCAACTTACGATTTTCACTTTTTTAAAGCACTAAATAATCATTTTGAAATACAATTTTTTTCAGGGCTTCATTTTTAGACCTCGTCAAAGACACTGGTAGCATGGGGAATCATGCGGCTCAGATTTTTTTAACTTTGGTAAATGTTAGCCAATACCTTTAAGTTCCATATTATCCTAATAAGGATCGTCATGAGATCGTTTTTTAGGGTGGGACATTATTAGCGCAAATATTAAGTTCCAGTAGTACGCTAAAAAGAATCGTTGAGAGTTCGTTGTTTTAGGGTGGATATTATTAGCGCTTATATTAAGTTCCATATTACCCTAAAAAGGATCGTTGGGAGTTAATTTTTCAGGGTGGAACATTATTAGCGGTAATATTAAGTTCCGTATTACCCTAAAAAGGATCGTTGGCAGTTCGTTTTTTAGGGTGGGGCATTATTAGCGCAAATATTAAGTTCCGTAGTACGCTAAAAAGAATCGTTGAGAGTTCGTTGTTTTAGGGTGGATATTATTAGCGCTTATATTAAGTTCCATATAACCCTAAAAAGGATCGTTGGGAGTTATTTTTAGCCTACGGCCGAAAGGCCGATGAGACTTAGCATGGCGTGGCGCTCCGGCGTCCGCGTCCGTCCGTCCACAGTTTTGAAATAGCTTCTTCTTCGTCATTTCTCAACCGATTTTAATTTCTGATTGTTTTATATGATAGGGCTAGGTGGGGATTTAAAACTTTCAACAGATATCGTAAAATTCTTATATTTTTTTAATTTATTGCAAATTTATTCGAAATCAAAAAAATGCTTCTTCTCCTTATTTCTAACCGATTTTGATTTTGATTGCTTTATTTGTAGGGCTGAGTTATGCACATTAAACTTTTACACAGAATTTTTGAAATATACTCCATTGATTAATTATGGTAATTTATGCAAATTTATCCCCAAAATAAAAAAATTGCTTCTTTTCCACATTTCTGACGATTTTCATTCTGTGTTGTTTGATCTGATAGGGTAGGTGGGGCTTCAGCTCAATTCTGCACAAATTGAAATATCATTATGCAATTTAAAATTAATCAGATTATGCAAATTTATGCAAATTTTTCGAAATCCAAAAAATGCTTCTTCTCCTTCATTTCTCAACCAATTTAATTGTGATTACTTTATTTGGTAGGCTAGTTATGCCACATTAAACTTTCTACCAGAATTTTGAAATTTATACTCCATTATTATTATGGTAATTTATGCAAATTAATCCGAAAATAACAAAAATTGCTTCCTTCTCTCACATTTCTTAACGCGATTTTCATTCTGTTGTTTGATTCTGATAGGCTAGGTGGGGGCTTCAAGACTTCTACACAAAATTGTGAAAATTAATCAATTATGCAAATTTAAAATATCAATTATGCAAATTATGTAAATTTTCAAAATCACAATATAAAATGATTAAAAAATGCTTCTCTCATTCATTTCTCAACCAATTTTGATTTAGTTTGCTTTATTCTGGTAGAGCTAAGCTGGTAAACTAACTTCTACCAGAATTTTAACTGTTGCCTCCATTAATTAATTATGGTAATTTAATGCAAATTATTCCAAAAATAACAGAATTTATTTCAGTTCTTATTCATATCAAGTACCTATTAATTTGGTTCCACTCAAATGTGCTTTTTCCAACAACAAAATATGTATGGAGCCCCGGAAGGATCGCGGGATGCAATTATATAATATATTCATGGTAGTTATTATTATTTTTTTTAATATTATTTTTTTTTTTTTTTCATGTCCCTTCCAGGCATGAAACTAATATTTTTCTCACTCAAATTTTTTTATATTCGTTCCTTCCGACATCAAATTTTAATCTTTTCACCAGCTATATAAATGTACCACATGAATTTCGGATATATGATGTTGCGAGATGCCGATGAGCGCTACGTCATTGACGTTTTCTAGTTTTAGGGTGGAACATTATTACGCTAGTGTTAAGTTCATATTATGCTTGAAAACAAAAGTTGGAGTTTGTTTTTGAACCGCGGACATTAATGGCGTTAATATTTAGCTCCGGTATTACGCTAGAAATAAAGTCGGGAGTTTGTTTTTGAACCATCAACATTGATGGGTTAATGGAGATCAAACAAACTTTATTCTAGCATTATAGACGGAACTAAATATTAGCCAGCCATCTGATGCCGCGTGCTCAGAAACAATTTGCCGACATTCATTTTTAGCGTTATACGCGAGATAATTTTAGCATCATGATATCCGAATGGCTATAAAAACTGCATTGAAAAGAGACATGCTGAAGTTTTTCATTGTTCACTCATTACAGTGTATACTCACAAGTGATCAGAAAGCCAATAACAAATTGACTGGAGGCTAGAAACTATGTAAAAATAGTGATCATTGAATTGAATTCTTTGTGAAAGTCTTATCCATATCATTGTTTCTAGATTATATGTATGTATATTACATATATTACATTTTCTTTGTGCAATTTCTAAAATTAATTTAATTTTTTTTTCATTAATTTCTTTAATCTGTATCTATATATTTGTGGGTATTAATTCAGAATTTATTTATTGTATATTTGGTTATTCATCTTTTGTGATATATATAAATATTTTTTTTGAGGGGGGGGGGGTTGGAGAGCTCCAAATCAGCTAAAGGAAAAGGTGCAGGTATATATGTATGGTATAGTGGAATCAAATCATATACTGGTTAAGAAAGCAGAACTTAAGAATTGTGAAGCAGAAGAAAGTAGTATTTCAAGAATTATAAAGCAGAAAACTTTGGGCACTTCTTTAAGGAGGCAGAATTGATATTCCCCATGTGTTGATGTTTTGATGTCTCAACTTGATTCTATTTCTCCAGGCTGAGGCAGAGAAGCTAGAAGCGGAGAAGATAGCCATAGCGGAGGAGTTAGTGGATGTTGCTCCTGTCCTGGAAGACAAGGCCGAGATCATTCAGGAAGAGGAACAGGTAGGAATTGATGGAGCCTTTAATCAAGGTTGTTTTTCCCTGCCAGCACGTAGAACTGGACTAATCACGCTACAAGTGAGAATGCGTGACTGATCCCCATATTAGTGCGATCCACTGTCAGAGTGATTCCTGCCCTACGACTTATTGGATTATTAATTATGCTACAGCTCAGACTATGCAAAGTCCCTCAGCTTTTATTACTCTAAATCAAATTTCTTATGTTAATTTTTGTTTTGTATACGAAATCTGCAACCAAATGCTTGTAACCAATCAGAATTATTTTAATGACAATACATATTAACTCTGACAATACATATTAACTCTTGGAGTGCTTCGTTCGCCAATTTGGACAGATCAAGAAATGCACTGAAGACAATGAGCATAGTCTAAGTATGTTGATGTGAATGACCTTTGACCTTGATTTTGTGACCTGAAATTCTGCCCAAATGATCAGTGATACCTGATAACCCTTATGTCCAAGTTCCAAGGAGTAAGGACTTATACTCTCAAAATTACGCCCAAATTTCAAAAACTTAACCTTGGTTCAGTTTTGAGTTAGTGCCATTTGTTGCTGCCGCCATTGGAAAAGCAGCGCCTATATCTTGCTTCTGCTGTGCGTAGTAGTCAAGATAAAAATGAAGGTAGGATTTTGTGTGTATCGCTATTTCAAATGTACACTGCCGGGCACCTATTGTTTTAAGACCGTTGCAAATTGCTGGCAGTACCCTGCATGTCTTATGGAAGTAAACACATTTCTTGCAATATCGCACCGGTGTTATGCTTCTCACAAAATAATAGTCTTTGATAATTATTTTTTATGTGTGTGTATGTTTGTATTTGCACTAGGTGACTAAAGAAGATCTGACCGATCTGAGTGAAGTTCTGACAGAGATCGCCAAAGAGAAGGATGCCTTGTTTGAGGAGAAGGAGGACTTGGAAGAACTCCGAGAAGATGTCGAGGAGTACAAAGAGGTTGGTCTTTTGAAGAGAACAAATGAATACATTCAACTATCATAACACTGTCAGGAAGCATTATCTCACATGGGCCCCACACTCTAGAATAGTCGCCCTTTGTCCGTATGCAACATTCCTACAATGTCAAGGAACATCTTCAAACATACCTGTACAATTTTTGTTAAATATCTCTTCTGTATATATGATTAATACAACGCCTTTTGTCTCATGATCTTATTAAGTTGAATTTTATGTATGTCTGTTAAAGTATGATAAATTTTGTCCTATATTGATCTATCCATTTATTCTTTACTGCGACATGAGCATCTTTTTTGAAGGAATGCTGCTCATTGTAAGCAGCCATTATTATTATTTTCATATTACCAGAACATACATTAATAATAGAAATCTATTTGTTTGTATTTTCATTCCTTGACAGTTATTGTTTTCTCTTTTCTTGCTCCTGTATAAATCATTATATGTCTTTTTAATCACTTTATAGGACTTGGAAGACTTGAAGAGAGAGACAGAGGACGTTGACATGCCCGTCTTGACAGAATCCAAGGCCTCGGTCAGGCTTGGCAAACAGGTAAGCATTATATGGTTGATAAATCAGTAGTGTTATAATACAATGAAAATGGATGTAATTAGTGCTAAAATTTGATGAATTCTGATTGCTTACTTTGAAATAATGATGATTAAGGTTATGATTTTTATTCAAAATTTGGGAGAGATGGTAAACTGGGTTGAACTGTTTATTCAATTCAAAACTAGTTTGGGTTTGTGTGCTGAATAGAAGCATCTAAGCAATAGTGAATTTATACATTATAAATACTATGAGGAAATAACTTAAACTATTTAAAACAGACTTGAACTATACATTTGAAGTTCAATATTATACAAATAATGCACATGTGTGAGTTTGTTAGTGGTGACGCAACACACTCGAGGGTATTTACAATCGTGCAACGTGCACGAGGCACAGCCTCGTGCATGTTGCACAGCATTGTGAATACCCGAGATGTGCAGCATCGTTACTAACAACACGAACTTAAACATGTGCATTATTTGTTTTATAAAATGGGTTGAAGCCCCAGGTCGAAGCACTACTCTTATTATGTAAGTTAACATACAATGCCATGAGCCAGCCTAGTTGCCTCAATCAATGACAGCTAATACGACTCGTAAGCGTGTTATGCCACAGTAGCTTTTCAGGCAACAAGCGACATAACCGTCCTAGTTTTGCCCAACCATTCAGCGTAGCCTAGTCAGTCGGTCAGCGAACTGCATTCTGCATGTAGCCTATTTATATAGGGCGTAGTAGGTCCACTTACCGTGAAACAGTTGCACTTTAGGCTATAGCTGCTCAGCCTGGAACTGGAACAAGTCTTGGTCTTGATCCGAGTACAGTTTGCGACTCATGCTCATATCAAGTACAGGCTAGTACCGACATTGTTTAGTTTCGTGGCACACCACCGCACACACATACATAGCGCTAGCAAGCGCACGGCGGTAATCTGCGGTGCCATAAGATTACATGTGGTGCTGTTATGCCTTTTCATTGCGCACTTTGTGCACTCCGTGCATGTTAGCGAAAAAATAAGGAGCGCGCACATGACTCATTTCAGTGCATCTGATTGGCTACATTCTTATAAAAAATAATAATGAACTTTAAAATATATAGCATAATATGCATTTTCAATATCATGTAGCTCTGCAAGAACTAACATGAGCTATCTGGGGACTTGAATTCCTACCTTGCTTGTAGTTTTGGTTGGTGGAGTGCACTACCATCCCTGCAATTTATCCTCATCTTCCCTTCATATGGGGAATCATATCGTGGGATATCTGTGAACTTTAATTCTCCATATTGCATATACCCGATATTCATTGATGGCAGATACTATATAACAGCATCCTAGACTTTTTGCAGTCTTGCTGACTTCTGTTCCGACTCAGAACGAAGGCGGCGATGTTGATTTATTACAAACAATCAGTTTTAGTTGTATTACCCCTTTTTCTTTCTTTTTGTGTGGTTGAACTAGCTCTGCCCCGCTTATGAGAAAGGTTCCATGCAAACACACGTGAATGAAACTCTGGCGTCATCTCAAATGTAAAAAATAAGGTGGAATAATGCAATTGCAAACCATGAAAACAACGGAGGTTTTTAAATACTGCATCTTTTTACATGCACAAATGAGATATCGGATGTTAACAGACTCGGCAAATCACACCAGAGAATCGCAATTATAGTCAACTATATGCGATACGGATAATTCTTAAGTTGTTTGTCATTTGGGTTGGTGGGGGTGCTAATATTTGCTGTAATCTTCCCTCTAACCTTCTCTTCTTCCCCTTCCCTAGGTGAATCGTATCATGGGTCGTCTGGGCAACATCGTGGAGGAGCTTCAGGAGCAGCGCTCCTCCCTCCAGGAGGAGAAGGACTCCCTGCAGGAGGATCTGGAGGCCAGGATGAAGGAGCAGGAGGAGGGGCACACCTCGGAGGAGGAGGAGCAGATGATGTCACAGATCTCCAAGAAAAAGTAAGCAATCTGTCCGTTAAAGGGAAATGTAGTAATGTAAGTAGTTCCCACTTCAGGACACAATGCTCCCAGAATCAAGTTTACTGTTAAAGGTAAATGACGTGATTGATGGTAGTCCTCAACTTGGGCTGAAACTACTCTAGAATCAAGTAAACTATGCAAGGATTCTCCTGTAAAAATCTTGTAGTCAAATGTTGACTCATTCTAAAATTACTAATGTTAATATCCCTCATGGCAGGCAAACCTGCTGTGTGGCTCTCTATGGGTCCTATTTTTATCGTACCCCGATAGAATTAATGTTCATGCGTGGTTTCTCCTTAAGTAAACAAATTTAGAGACAAATCCTTCCAGCTCGGGATATCCACTCCAGCTGGTGTCAAGTTTGGTATATATTTTCAACTCATTTGGTTCTACGAGGCATTTTCAAGTGTTCCTAATCATGTCACTAACCTCTAACAGATTCTGCTTAAAAATTTCATAGTCATACATTTTCTCTTTAACAATTTTTATCAGATAATGCTGTGATGGTGGACTTTGTTGTATAGCTTTATATGTGATCGATTTCTATCAGAGCCAGAGGTTAATTCAATACTGGTAAATTAATGTTTATTTTTCCTCAAGTAAACAAATTCAAGACAAATCCTTCCAACCTGAAGTTATATTCTAGCCAGTGTATATTATATCCAGGTATATATTTCAACTCATTTGGTTCTCAATGAATTTTCCACTTCTCGTAATCATGTCATTGGCCTTTAAAGGGCAGTGACAGGTCTCAAATGGGCGAGTTTCAAGAAGGGTTAAAAGAGTGATGAAATAAATGAAGAAAGAAAGAAATAATAATAACAAAAATGCTGCATTGAAATAACAACATATACAGTTAACTGGCATGTTATTTTACTATGACACGTGCAGTGAATTTGAAGAATAAAAATTTCTTAAATTCCCCTACACTTTTTTTTCCATCAGGAAAAACCTTATCCGGGTGGACGAGCTGCTGAATGCCATGCGCAAGTTTGGTAAAGTGTCGG
Source organism: Eucidaris tribuloides (assembly GCA_001188425.1). Taxonomy (NCBI): domain Eukaryota; kingdom Metazoa; phylum Echinodermata; class Echinoidea; order Cidaroida; family Cidaridae; genus Eucidaris; species Eucidaris tribuloides. The sequence continues at coordinate 11,005 of JZLH01S0629503.1, read as the reverse complement.
ACGAGGAGAAGCTTCAGCGTATCGCCGACGTCCTTGACGAGGATCACGATGGGGCCATCCAGGTGCAAGACGTCCTGAAGGTGGGTGTTGGAAAAATCAAATCAAATAGAATTAAATCTCCTGACTCTGAAAAGATTGTGCTGTTGATGGCACACTACAATTGTCTCTGTTGTTGATGTTTGAATATCATTGTTGGAGTAGTGGTAATATAGGCAAATTTTCCATTGCTATATCCTGAACTGGCATAAGACTGTTGGAGCTAGTGATAGTTTAGTTTAGAGTGCTCCCCCCCCCTTCCCCGGGAAAAAAAAATTAACGAAAAAAAATGCATGGTCCTGTATTGGAACTCCCTGGAATGCCCATTTGTTCTCTATTTCCTTTGTTAAGAGAAAAAAAATTAGGGAAAAATGCAATTTTTGAAGTGATATATGTCAAAATGTGAAATATTGTAATCTGATATTTTACCTTAAACATCGATGCTGTTTAGTCAATGTTTACTGTTGATGTCAGCCAAAAAGTTCTGGTTTTGGTGTGGGGCATTGAGCAGCAAATACAGACGTAACACTGTTGTTAAAAAGTGTTGTAACTTCTATTGTATTTTATATTTCAGAATGCCAAAACAACATTTACATTACTTGTAACTTTTAACAGATCTAGAATAGAAAAGTGTTAAAATTCTGTTTGATAACAGGAGTCCATTTTACAGCAAATTTCAGAATACATCCCTGGTCACGAAAGCTATGTATTAGATGTGTGATTCAGCCAATTCATTAGGAAAAGTCTCTGCTTCAACAACCTTCCCTATACAATGAAATTACTCGGGTTCTCCATACCACAAATTTTAATCCTTTTAATCCGTCCTTTCTCGCTGTAAGTTAATGGGGCTGTTCACCCTTAATTCAATCCTGAATCTTATGTTATAGCATTGACAGTGCTGATAAATTGTCTGACTGCAGCAGATTTAATTTCTTCTTATCTTGAGCCACTTTTTTAGTGAAGAGGCCACTTACTTGTTATCTTGACATGTAAATTAAACTTTGAACAAAACAAATCGACCCAGTAATTAATGTTGTGGAAACAACACCACAAACCTTATTTCAGGCACACAGAAAAGGGTCAGCTGTA
>JZLH01S0629499.1:83932-98521 GCA_001188425.1 Eucidaris tribuloides | reverse complement strand
ACACCGGTTGTATTTTTTTTCTCTCTCTTTTTAAAAATAATAATCCTTATTTTATTCGAAATAGACATTACAAATAGAAATCTTCCGAAAATTCCGAAAATTCATTTAATTCCGAAAATTCATTTATTCCGAAAATAAAGTGCATCCCAGATAAAACAGAACCCTAAACCAAAAGCTTATTGTGCGTAGCAATGGGGCATATGATTTTAAAAAAAACATGTTCAAAATAAACTTTAACTTATGCTGTTTCAAATGCTACATTAAGCAAAATAATTCATTCGTGCATCTCTGAGTACCGTGACTTTGAAAATATATTGTCAAAAACCATTTGCTACACTTTTTGGCTTTGACGCTGTGCACACCATGTGTCCATCTCTTTCTTTTCCTGATGTGCACAGTGTCAAATTCAAAAAGTGTAGCAAATGGTGTTTGACATAAAATTTTCAAAGTTATGGTACTCAGAGACACATGAATGAATAACTTTGATTTATGTATCATTTGAAAGAGCATACATCAAAGTTTATCTTGAAAATGTCTTTTCAATCATACACCCCATTGCTTCGGCACAATACGCTTTGTTTTAGGGTTATGTTTTTCTGGGACGCACTGTACAGTCAAATCTGTGTACAGCTCGGCCACGAAAGAAAACAACAAACATCGAAAGCAAGAGATTGAAATTTTTGCTGTTATAAGAGACCCCACAAATGTCTGATATATATGATTGTCCCAATACAGTTACCTTACACTGTAACCAAACTGTGCTTAAAGGGCAGTGACATGATTGGGAGAATAAAAATTACCTTTCAGACCAAACTGGTTGAAAGATATACCAGTGGATACACCAGCTGGAGCAGGAGAAAAATACATGGGGGCTTGGGGCAATTTCACCCCCGTAAATTGCCATAGGGTCCAATACAAAAGAATATCTGAAACAGGAAAAGTAGCCCCCAAAAAGGAAATTTTAATTTTTTTCCCCTGAGCTGGGGTGTATCTCCTGGGTAGAAGGAATTCAAGCATGAACATACCAGCATTTTTTTTCTCTCTTGCCCCTATAGATTCCCATAGAGAGGCTACACAACAGATTTGTGTGTCACAAGGCATACTGATGGAAGTTATTTTAGAATGAGTCAACTTTTGACTGTATATTTTCACAGAATCCTTGCACAGTTTTCTTAATTTTTGAATAATTTTACCCCAAGGCGAGCATTACCCCCAATCATGTTATTTTCCTTTAATGTGTTCATGTATTACATATACTACAAATATGTTAAAATATCAATTATTCTTACATAATTCTTTTCAGTTGAATACATTTTGATTTTCAAGGACATTCTTAAACTTTACTTGCATTATAAAACCAAAGATTAAAAGAATTACCACTTCAAACAAATGTTAGATCAAGTAGTATAACTCAAGAGTCTCTGTGATAAATTTATCTTGTTTTGTTTATTTTTGTTGACTTATAGTGTCATGGGCGTGTCCCGAAGCTCTGCAGCAGTCACAGCATACATCATGTACAAGGACAAATGCACACTGCAGGAAGCCTACCAAAAGGTGAAGGAACGCCACAAGATAGCAAGGTTTGTATTTCATTACTAACACTCTCATTCCTGTAAATTTATAAGTGCGTACAAATTCTATGACCCTTTTCATGACTTTGGTCTGGGAGGGTTAAAGTAGGATTTTCCATTGTATGCATATGGCTTAAGTGAATCCAGAATATTTTTCGAAGTACCCAATATTTTCAATACATATGTCCACGCATGGTATTACCGGACAGTATTGTATTACCGGATGCACGTTCTACGCGCGGGACTATGCATGTCAAATGCGCGGGTCGAGTTGGGTGATCAAGAAATCTATAACGCATCGTAAGAACACCAAGAAACGTACACATTCATGACAAATTTGTGCCTTTTTCATGAAATAATCCAATTTCCTAATATCAGTGGAAAGGCCGCGACTTTTGCGTTTGCCATAGACATAACACGGTGTCCGGAAATACAAGTTGATTTTCATTGCCGCGAAATGAGGAAACTTTTGGAAGGGGTTTGTTCAACTTCCAATTTCTTTAGATTAATTAGATGTCTTTCTTTCTTTCTTTTTGTTGAAATATTATGTAGACATTTGAAGGAATTAAAAAAAGAAGAATTTCCAGAATATTAATCAAGTTTATTGTGTGAATTCTGGGTCCAAATAAAAAGTGTCCGGCAATATGATATACCGACATACATGTATATCAGCAAGTTTGGTTCAACTCTAGTAAAGAGATATGAGTTTCAAAAATTTGAATAAATCTGTATGTCACTGTCGAGATAGGATTTCTGCTTTCCACAGCAGAACAACTTTCCATTGACTTTATACATATGTCTGTTCACAAATTTTCATTTTTTCAGGAAAAAAATAAAATTTACTGTTCTTTGTTTCTCAGGCGTGTGAGGGCTAAGATGAACCTGTTAAAGGCCCACTGTCAAGGGTCAACTCAACCACCGAGAGGATGAGAAGTAGTCTTGGAATACAGGCACATACTGTATGCACAAACATGGACTTTTGCAGTGCCATAGTGTACAAACAGCAGGAGGGAAACAAATGCTATATTTTACCACACCACCAGAATTTTTTCTGTTGCATTATGGGTAGCATTAGTGCCCCAATTTTCAAATTAGAGTCAAAAGAGAGCGTTTTTCCATTTTGTCATGACAGTGGGCCTTTAACTTTAACAAAGGTGCTCTGTCAGTTGCTTTGTTGTTTGCACAGAAAATAAAAAATTATGAAAATTTATATTCAAAAGTTTATGGAAAGTTATTCTGGTGAGACTTCAATCACCTTAGCACAGGGTTGGGTTTCTTCCGGAATAAAGTAGTTTTTTCCAGGACAGCGGAAAAAATGGAAGAAACTAGTTTTTTTCCGGTTTTTACCGGAAAAAACTGGAAAGAACCTCCAAACAATATTTTCGAGCCCAATGAATGATATGAAATGCAGTAATTTTAGGAGAATATAACTGGCAATGACATATTCAACAGACAACAAGAACAAAAAACTACTTGCCAATATCTCAATCCAAGAAATTAATATTTTGAAATAAAATAATTATCCTTCCAAACAATCTCTAATAAAGGGGCACATAAGCAGTGTATACTGCGTGTAGTATATACATGAGCTAGCATGGATCTTTTTCATATAAAATATTGCACTTGTATGTATGTATGTCCTAAACTTTGTTGGTATTGATTCATATTTATTTTTTTATTATTCAGCATCATTACATAATTATATTTTCCTCAAAGCAACTCACAGTCTCAAACATCTTTGACATCCACTTTGCATGTGTTCACTACTTAGGTTGTTTTCCTATTCAATTCATTCAGCATACTTTGAGAGTGCCTGGCTGCAACAAACATAACTGTATCACTGATATTATGGCTGGCATCAAAGCAATTCTCTTAAAACTTCTGACAAAAAGGTGACCAATTTAAGTGTCTAACACAACAGCTTACACAAGATTTGATGATTTTTCTCCATGCTATAAACTGAGCTGTATACATTACAGTACAATCAATTGAGTACAGTTACGGTAGTTGCATGGAGAAGTGACCATGAATAGGAGGGAATCAACCAACTACATGTATGGTTAGAAGTTCATAACCAAAACAGGGGAGAACAAAAGAACAAAAGAGCTGTCCTGTTTAATTATAGTTATAATACTTTATAAAATGAAAATGTTGAATAAATAACGAAAAAATAGACACTTAGAAGGTTTTTTCCGTTTCTTCCGAAAAAGCGGGGAAAAAACGGTAAAACCCAGCGGAAAAAAACGTCTGCGGAAGAAACTGCCAACCCTGCCTCAGCAGACTCTACAGAGGGCAACATACAGATTTTTCAATTTTTTGATCCTATCTCTTTAACCCGTTGGAGACGATTTGATTTCACTATAACACGCATTTTCCATAGACCCTAACACGAGTTAACTCGTACTTTAGTCTCCAACGGGTTAATGGCTTGACCTAATTTGCTGTGACTCCTTTTATTGTTGTAGTCTTAAACATTTTCTAGATTCTTTGAATTCATGTTAATGTCTAGGGAAAGTTCTTCTGAGGGAACATTGTCAACATTGAAAAAAAGTACTTCTCCTCTCATGTCATTTGTAATGCCAAGTAAATGTAACAAGTTGACTTTACATGTATTAAAGATTGCATTCGTAATTGTCACACCATGACCATTTGCGAGGTTTGATCAAACTGACGAAAAATACATCAAAATTTTGTATACGTCCTATGGTTTTCAAAATACAATTTTTAAATCATTTGAAATGGGACCCTTGATTTGCTCATGTTGTGTGAGTAATGGTTATGATACCATGGTAGTCTAGATTACAGACACTAGCTAGGCCTACAGCTTTCACCCACTGATTGATAAATAAGAATTGATTTAACTGCAACAAAGGCTGCTTGGTACACATGAGTGTTTGAGTTTTAATCAACTGGTATCGATTTTGCAATCGATGATCAAAAATTAAGTCTGGAAGTCAGACTATTTGACAGCCGTTGTTCCAATTCAAGTTTTATGAGCATTTTTGTTATGATGCTTTTTTCATATTGAAGTTAACTGGCCCCCTTTTCACCCCAAGGCTTTGTGAAAGGTGAAGATTTATTTGGATCTTTACATTTGAATGATTTTAGCATATTTGCTCAATAAGTGCATCTTGGGCTATGCAAACAAAAAACACAGTCTTTTAGTGTTTTTGATGAACTTACAACTAGCACAGAGCATACAAGGTACACATTGTCGGTTGTCCGGCAGAAGGGCCCTAGCATATGTTCCCGGCAGAAGGGCCTTAACAGTAAATTTTCTCTTATTTGAGAAATATTGCCTTGTTTGATATTTGCACTCAACAGACTGACAGCAGGATCTAAAAATATCACACTACTTTGATTTCATGTGAAAAAAAACCAAGTTTTTAAGTTACAGACAATTTAGTGTTAAAGACACTATATAACATTGTGGAAGCCCCATTTATAAAAATGTCAAACTTTGCTATCTGACATATCTGACGGTGTTTAGATGGACAAATAAACACCCTAGAACACACAAGTTTTGACAGTTACATGTATGCTGTCAGTAGTAAAATATGTACAGACAAAAATCGGCACTTGAATTATTCTCAGCTGAGATAAAATTCTGCCACACAGCACTCTACGGGGGAGAACAGGAATGGTTGCTCAGTGATTTTCACTTTTTAAAAGCACTTCATGATCGTTTTGAACCACAATTTTTTCAGGACTTCATTTTTAGACCTTATCAGAGACACTGGTAACATGAGGAATTGTGAAGCTCAGATTTTTTTCATCTGGAAAGTGGAAACATTGTTATATGATGCCTTTAAGGCCTTTCTGCCAGAACATATGCTAGGGCCCTTCTGTCGGACGATAGACAACATATTAATTGTTTGAACAATGCAATGTGTGATGAAGTCATGTTGTGTGGTAGGATATGACCTGGATTCACCAAAATGGTGATAACATGGCTTCAAGACATAATGTCGTCCTTCATCTGTTGCCGTTGAGATTCTGAAAATCCTGTAGAGATAACACAGGACATATCCGGTTCCTGTAGCCAATGGGTAAAAAAAAAATGTTTCATATATTCATATATTCAAAGCCTCCCTTAGAACTCACTACTTCATGTTGGACAACTGAACTATTGAAATTGTTGATGTCAAACTGTCCCCTTTTTCTGTCCTTTCTTTCCCAGAGTGCCATTGGGATGATATTTATATTGTGATATAGATCGGAACATGTTGATCATCGTGGTATCAATAATGAGAGTGTACTAGAGTAAATCAGTTGTCACACGATGTAGAAACGAAAATAAATTGCAACGTTTCGGCTGCAACTGCTAGCCTTCATCAGGCAATGTAGAACGAGCGCCATGCATGCGTCTTTTATAGCAGTCGCGAGGGTTAACCGCACCGGGAGCACCCCCGTGATTGGTTGGCGCCATGACGCTGCTGCTATTGTTCGGAGCGCTGGCCGTGCTGCTATAGGCCGCTACGGAGGCCAAGGGGACAAAGGTGGGTAGCCAAGCTTCTGGGATGTCGATCCTGCTGTCTCTGTTAATGTTGTTAGGGTGGAGCGGGATCTGCATAGCTTCCTTAACGCGACGCGAATACCAGTGCTTGTCGTAGGCGATGCACCGGACTGCACCCCTGTCGGGTGGATGATCGGCATCATAAGCATGTTTTGCCACCGCTGAACCTCAGTGCACATAAGTCTGACATCCCTGCGATGTTCGAGAATTCTTTCACCAACTGGTCTACCTGTCTCTCCGATGTAGACCTTGTCACAATTCCCGCAAGGGATCTTGTAGACAATGCCATCGCGCCTATCAGGGAGCGCAGGGTCCTTCGGGCGGACAAGGTGCTTGCGGATCGTAGTGTCGGATTTGAACACGGTGCAGATGCCATGGTTCTCCAAGCACCGTTGGAGTTGCTGCAAAACTTCCTCAACAAATGGCTCGTTGGTAGTTGCGCATTTCTGCTTGGCGACATGTTGGATGAACGAACGCGGCTAATCGTTGGAAATCAGAGCGGACCTAACATGGCGCTTCTTGGTGGCAGTGCAGAAAGGCTTAGTAACAGTGCGCAGTGCTCTGTCGTATAGACACTTCACTACACCACGCTTGATGGACCGAGGGTGGTGAGAATCGAACGCAAGGTACTAGTCAGTATGCGTCGGCTTCCTATAGACAGTAGTAGTGAGGCGGCCATTGGTGTCTCGGTGCACCAAAGTATCGAGAAAAGCAATGCGGTTATTGTTCTCGACCTCCATGGTAAAACGGATGGAGGGTTGCTGCGCGTTCATGTAGCTCAATAGGTCATTGGCGGTAGACCGTTACATAACAATGAAAGTATCGTTGACATACCAGTTCCATTCTGTGGGCGCGCACTCGTCAGGACAAGCTTCCAGCGCTTGCTCTGCAAAGTTCTCCATGTACAGATTGGCAACGACAGCGGAAACCGGGCTACCCATGGCCGCTCCTTCCTGTTGTTCGTAATACTCTCCGTTGTACATAAAGTACGTGGATTTCAAGACGAATTCAAAGAGTTCGGCGACCTGCCCAGGGGACAGGCTGGTGCGGGCAGAGAACCCGACATCAGTCTGCATGCGTTGAAGGGCAACACGGCATGTGGATTCAATCGGAACATCAGTAAATAATGACTCAACATCAAATGAAACCATGACCTCGTTCTCGCCAATGGTCTGGTTGCGAACGTAATCAACAAAAGACGCGGAATTGCGAACTGCATGTTCGCTCGAACCGGTAAGCGGGGACAAAATATCCGCGAGAAACTTTGAAACTTCGTACGCAAATGAGCTGACACATGAGACAATAGGGCGGAGCGGGACATCGGGCTGATGGATTTTCGGTAATCCATAGATGCGCGGCGGCTGCTTCTGTTTGGGCCTCAACCTCTGGTAGGTTTGGTCATCAACAGTACCACTCTTCTTAAGATCACTGAGAATGGTAGTGATCTTGTGGGAGAGCCGGTCAGTGGGGTCTCTCTGTCCCCTTGGCCTCCGTAGCGGCCAATAGCAGCACGGCCAGCGCTCCGAACAATAGCAGCAGCGTCGCGGCGCCCACCAATCACGGGGGCGCTCCCGGTGCGGTAACCCTCGCGACCGCTATAAAAGACGCGTGCACGGCGCTTGTTCTACATTGCCTGATGAAGGCTAGCAGTTGCGGCTGAAACGTCGCAATCTCTTTTCGTTTGCTACATCATGTGACAACTGATTTACTCTAGTACTCTCTCATTATATTGTGATATGCACTATAAAACAGTTCATTATTATTATGTCAAAGAGTGATTATTCAATAAAAATGCTCTGTTTTCATTTTTTGAAATTGAAAATGTCTCTTCTTTGATATGTCATAGTCCCAATGATGGCTTCATGGAGCAGCTGAGATTGTTTGAGGCTATGGGATGCCAATGTGATCCAAGCAACACTCTGTACAAACAACACCAACTGCAGCAAGTGGCCCATTCGATATCCAGTAAGTATTAACTCAAGGAGGACAATAGTACACTTCCTACCCTCCTTGCTCAGATTTAGTTATTGATGATAATGTATGTTGACGAAAAAGAAAAACTAATAACCTTGTTAAATTGATAGGCTAACATTGTGGAGCTTTAATTTTAAAAATTGTCAAACTTTGATATCTGAGCTACATAGTAGTGTTCAAATGGACAAATAAACACCCTAGAATACAAAAGTTTGGAAAGTTACACTGCCAATGGCAAGTTATACATGAATAAACAATAAAACTCGGGGCAAGTTTTATTAACCTAGGTGTAACACAGTAAGTCTATGGGAGAAAATGGGCAAGTGAATCTGGTCGACTTACGATTTTCACTTTTTTAAAGCACTAAATAATCATTTTGAAATACAATTTTTTTTCAGGGCTCCATTTTTAAACCTCATCAAAGACACTGGTAGCATGGGGAATCATGCGGCTCACATTTTTTTAACTGTGGTAAATGTTAGCCAATACCTTTAATAACGAGGACTTGACAACCATCAAAATTACCTTGTTATATCAGGTGTTTCACTATATAAGGGTACAAAAACAACAAATTTGCAGAATGAAACATTTTAATATTTTGAAATATGTATAGTGCGATGCTGTTATGAATAAGTGTAGGTAGTAATTACAGTGAGTTGAGGACTGGTGCACCCCTGAAATTGTCAAAATACTGGAAATCTGGGTTTTTCGTGCCAAAATATTAGGTTTGGGGGCATTTTCGCCCTCTCTCCCAGAGTTTTCACCCTCGCAAAGATTTTATACCCTTGATAAGCCACCCCTGGATTACATGTATTTTCTTTGGATTTAACAGTGACCAGAAACTTGCCAAAGAACCTATTAGCCTCAGACCCTCAGACTGCCAGTGGTGATACTAAAGATGGGAATGCAGATGCACTTTATAGATGTCGAAAATGCAGGTAAGATGGAAATCTTCGGTTGTATATTTGAGACCTGTCTCCACAAAATGAACAGTAAGTCACAATGATAGTTATAGAGTAAATGCATGAAATATTCAAGTTGGGTTAAGAAGAGCCGATTTGGGGACTATGGTATTTTCTAAAAGGTTATACATCTATCTATCATCTGTTCAAATTTGAGGTCCAGAAATGAATGAGAAGAATACCATTTTCTAAATATAACTTCAGTTATCAATGCTGATTATTGATATGTTTTGGCATATAGATGTAGAAAGAAAAGGCAAATATTTGGGTATAGTAAACAGTGTCAATAATCAAGGTCGAGGTTCAAAGTTAATGAACTTTCCCATTTTCTACCTATGACATCATGTACGAATGCCCAGCATCACGTTTATGTGGTGAATAGATCTGAAAACAAATGACCTAATTTCATACACCCATGAGTCAAAGGTCAAGGTTGTTATATAGGTTATCAACTTTGTTTTGTAAGGTCATGTTCTACAGTGTACCTATAGCTTCAGTTAGGAATGCTATTTTAAGGTTTGGTGTTGGATTTATCCAAGGTCATGGGTCACTAAAACTGTTTTATAAAAACCTCAAGCATTAAAGTGGAGTTTGATCATGTCTACTTTTAGCTATTTTAGCATGCTAGATAGTGGGCGGAGGTATACCCATCGACTACGCGGAATCAAATTGCTCTAGTTCCAACTTACTGTGCCTTTTGTGGTGACAGGTCACCTGTAGTAGAAGCAAATTGCTGCTGTGGTGCTGCTCTTGTTTTGTTTTACGAGAGGAGCATTATACAGGCAATCCCTGTTACAAGGAGCACGGATATAGCGAGGACCCGCTTATTACAAGGACATTTCTTGAATCCCAATTTTTCTTTCCATAGACTTGTGTGTATTATGCTTCTCATATAACGAGATCGGCTATAGCAAGATAAATTTCCAGCCGAAAAAATAAAGTAAAACAAAGGAGATTTACCCTGTTATAACAAGCATCCACTCGGCTTACATCAGTTAGCAAGCACAAGCGATGTATCGCACTGTAAAATTAACCCCTTATGCAAGATGTTGATCAACATGTTGGGCATGCTACACCACTGTGCGTCGTACACACTTCCTATCACAACGCAAGGACCATGCCAGCTAGCACATGTAACTGGGTGACGTCTCCTTCCCGGCCGTTACCAACCATTTCAGTAATTGGCAAAGTGGAATCATAGTTCACTTACATTTTATAGCTCTGCTGGTTTCGTTCAAGATGATTTATTTAGTATTAAAATTCTGTTTTGTAATATTGCAAAACTAGAGAAAATCCTGCATGTAGCGGTAGAAAATCTTGTTAACTCTTTTTGTAGTCCATATTGCATAAATCTTTTGTGTGTTTTTATCAATGTACTTTTATAGTGAGCATTGCTAAGGAAGGAGAAAATTGTGAGGTCCCCGACTTCCTCTCATTATAAAGTGTATTGACCTGTATGTACTAAATGAACCACAAACTGAAAATAAATAAAAACGATATTCCAGATCAATTGGTTTACCTCAAAATGCAGCAACTTCATAACATTTACACAGTAGAACAGGAATCCCCTCTTGATCACTTCCGGCTGATGTCATTTAATGTTTTTTTCTCCTATGATCATTCCTTTCGTTAGGAGAGCATTGTTCAAACAGCTTGAGTGTTTTACATCACAGCCAGGCGAACAGGGTAGCAAGGTCAAACACAGTTTCAAATGGCCAACAAAAATGTCTAAGGCAGGTCAGGGCGCACCCACAACATTAGTAAGCGACAACTAACCGTCAGGCACGAGCAATAGACATGCACGCTCAATTTTCATCGAGCCCGTTTCTTGGATGGAATCCTCCGTGGTTTGAGTCATAGGAAGGGTAAAAGTGAGACTTTTGCGGTTAATGATGAGAGAGCTAATAGCTACTTCTAGGGTATGCGCTGTAAAGGCAGGCTCATGGAGGGGGGTTCATAAACCCTAAAAAGACTGGGGGGGGCTTTAAAAGGCGCCCCCCCCCCTGTACATAAACCGTGATAACTTTTTTACGCATAAAGCGTTCGCGCCGCCATTTCATGACTTTTTTCTCTTGAGTTTTGCGCAAATTTTTATACCCCCATGCCGCGGTTGCGGAGATACGTAACATTTTCATATCACATGTCACGTAAGAAATCGAAATTTGTATTCATTTGTGTGTAAAGTGGATGGTATTTGAATGAATGTTATAGACATTGTTTTCTAACTACATTTTTTACTAATTTGCATAAGCATATCTAATAATTCAAGCATAAAACAACACAATTCCATGATAAACAACCTCTTCTTACAGCTGAAAACCTTGAAACAGGAATTTATGGACCACAATAGGCACCAAAATATGAAAAATTCAATTTTTTGATAAAAATTTGCAGATTTGCATAATTATGAATATATTAAAAAATACAATGAATATCAGTATTTCAACATGTTTGTTTTAGAGGACATGACAAAGGACGTGTTTGCCAAATTTGGTTGCGATCAGACGACCAACAGCCGAGATCTTGGGAGGCCAAAACGGCCCCCCCCCCCCTCCCAGTGTTTCCAGCCTCCAGCCTCCAAAATAGCCCAGTCTTTTTAGGGTTAACAAAGAGAAGAATGAGAAAGTGAAATATGTGGTTTTCATGACCTTATCAAGTTAAAGCCCAAGTATAGTTTTGGTAAATGGTAAAATATGAATTTTTTAGCAATTATGTTTTTTTAGATATACCTGTATGATCTATCAGTGCCCTGAGAATTGCTCACTCTGAAACTGTCACGTTTTTTGAGAAATTACGCAAACTTTAAAATGTAAAATGTTGGGGGAGGGACAACCAACATTTCCCACATGTAATGTACATGTACATGCTCTCCTATCATCTAAACATCATAATTATAAACAATTTTCAGTAGGTTTAATGTTGTTTTCTGTTGTCTGGGGTGACAATAGAATACTCCAAGAAAGATTTATAAAAAAGTTGTGTGATCGACCAAAACTATACTTGGGCTTTAGACTGCTAGATTGTGAGCAGATCGAGGGATACCCAACAGCCATCCAAATTCATGTAGATGAATTTCTCTAGTTTAGTTTCTATGTTGTTTTCTGAGGTCTGGGGTGATAATATCATACTTAATGAAAGATTAATGATGAATTTGTCTGATCAACCAAAACTTTGGCTTTATATTCATTATTTCTTATGTGTTCATTATTTTCTTTATTTTGTTTGATTTTCAGATATTATGTCCAAAATGTAGTTCACGCTTGGGATCCTTCAATTGGTCAGGTGAGAATCAAATAAAGATATGTGAGCTCCATGGAGGTTTTGAACGGGTAGTGTTGCAAAAGGAAAAGTGGAGAGTATTTTATATGTTTTCAGTTGCAGGAATCACACATCCAGGTCCAGTTTTCATAAACCTTCATATAGGTAGAGAATACAAAATCATTGTCATGTCCAAGTGATTTTTATGCCTCCATCCCTGTAACAGTGCCAGAGCCCAGAGGCATTATGTTTTGGGGTTGTCCATCCCTACGTCCCTTCATCCACACTTACTAGTGAACAAGATTACTGACGTACCACTTGAGGAATTTTAATGAAACCTGAACTAAGGATGGAACACTAGGCAAGGATGAATTAATCAGATTTTGGTTAAAATCTGAAAAGGGTCAAAGGTCAATGAACTTCATTCCCAAATACCATTTTCTGCCACTAACTTCAGTTAGGAGTGCTCACTTTTGATATTTAGTTGTTAGGTGCAAAAATAAAAGACAAATATTTGGATAGAGTCACAGAGGTCAAAGGTCAAGAGGGCAATGGACTTTGTACCAAATTAACATTTTCTGCTTGTAACTTCAGCTAGGAGCACTCACTGTTGACATAATTTGGTGGATAGGTACGAAAATGAAACACAAAGTTGTGGGTAGAGTCACAGAGGTCAAGAGTCAAAGGTCAATGAAATTTGTCCCGAAATGCCATTTTCTGCTGTAACTTAGTTAGCAATGCTCACTATTGATTTGGTTAAAAGTGCAAAAATTCAACGTGAATATTTTGTTAGAGTCACAGATGTCCAAGGTCAAAGGTCAATTAACTTTGTCCTCCAATTTTTTATATTTTTTTATGCCTCCGCAACGAAGTTGCCGAGGCTTATGTTTCGGGTTGTCCGTATCGTTGCGTCCGTCCGCCGTCCGTCTCGTCGTACCCGTTAAGTGATCTCGTTACCTAGGCATACGATCTAGAACCGCTGATCGGATTTCATGTAACTGGATCCAAGTTTGTACTATGGGAGCAACAATGAACTGATTAGATTTTGGAGGCTGAAAGGTCAAAGTCAAAGGTCACCGGCCTAAAATATGTCTGAATTTGGGGCTCGTTACCGCGATAACTTGTGAAGCCGCGGAATTTGATGTAACTTGGTTGAAGTCATGTTTTATGAAGCGAACAATCGAACTGATTAGATTTGAGGTTGAAAGTCAAAGGTCAAGGTCACCGGGCCTAAAATATGTCTGACGTGGGCTCGTTACGCGATAATTTTGAATGGAACAGTTGGATTTTGATGTAACTTTGGGTGGAAGTATGTATTATGACGCAACAATCGAACTGATAAGATTTTGGAGGTCAAAAGGTCAAAGGTCAGCCGCGCCTTAAAATAATGTCTGATTTGGGCTCGTTACTGCGATAACTTTGAACGGGCCGTGAATTTTTGAATGTTACATGGGTGAAGTATGTATTATGAACAACAATGAACTGATTAGATTTTGGGGTTGAACAGGTCAAAGTCACCTGCTAAAATTATGTCCTGACGGTGGGTCTTGTTACCCCTATTAACTTTTGAATGGAAAAGTTGGATTTGATGTAACTTGGATGAAGTATGTATTATGACGCAACAATGAACTGATAAAGATTTTGGCGTTTGAAATGGTCAAAGGTCAAAGGTCAAACGCGGCCTAAAAATATGTCGACTTGGGATCGTTACCACGATAATTTGTGAATGGTCTGTTGGATTTTGATGTAACTTGTTTGAAGTAAAATGTTTATGATGCAACAATGAAACTGATTAGATTTTGGGGTTCTAAGGTCAAAGGTCACAGGGCCTAAAACGTTTGATTTCCGGCTCGTTAACCACGATAACTTAAGAAAGGCATGTTGGATTTGAATGTTACTTGGTGTGAAGTATTAATTATATGGCACCAATGAACTGAAATAATTTTTGGACGATTGAAAGGTAAAGGTCAAAGGTCACGAGAGTACAGATGTCTGAATTTGGGCTCATTACGCATGATACTTACAGAATGGCTTGGTCGATTTTGATGTTACTTGGGTGAAGTATGTATTTAATAAGGTACCCGAATGAAACGAAATCAGATTTCATGGTTTAAAGGTCCAAGGTCCACAAGCTCCATACTGTAGGTGTCTTAAAGTTTACCCACATAACATGAGTAAACGGCTTATCGGATATTGATGTAAAAATCGGTGAAGTAAGTCGTTATAATGTACCAATGAACTGATGCATAGTTTGGGGTTTAAGGTCAAAGGTCAAGTTCACGAGGACCCATACTTGAATATCTTACAC
>JZLH01S0629499.1:65989-83907 GCA_001188425.1 Eucidaris tribuloides | reverse complement strand
CGGCTGCGCGCCGCCGAATTGCTCTAGTTTTAACATTGTGCTTTGTTGTTTGGTGAATAGATCTGCAAAACAAAAGAAATAATTTCATGTAGCTGAATGGGTGAAAGTTAAGTCGGGGATCAATGATTTTTTTTTTTTTTACTGTAACTTCTGGTTTGTTATGCTATTTAAATTAGGGCTAAGATCTATCCAATATCAAAGGTCATTGAACTGTTCCCAACATTTGTACAGTTACACAGTAGCTTGAAAGTCGATATTGATTATACTATGATCCAATTTCATGTGCTACGTGTTGGGCGGAGGCATACCATCGACTTCGGGTAGTCAAATTGCTCTAGTATATATTTGGAGGAAGGGGATGAAGTATGAACAAAGGAGATTGTTTACATCTGTTTGATATCAGATAGAACCTGCTACTTGTAGACGTGTTATATAATGGTCATATTTTTATACTTTCTGTTCAGGCCAGCAGTGTTCCTGTGGCGAGTGGATGACTCCAGCTTTCCAAGTTCACTGCAATCGTGTGGATCGCATGGCATCCATAGCCAGATGATAGGAGTATTAGAAGATGACTGTGCCCTCCACACCAGAGCTGCCAGATTCAACTCAAGTCAAAAATCTTTGATTGAAATCACAGTTTAAATCAATTATTGTTGTTGTTTTTTGGGATGGCTTATACATGTAGTCTTGGATCAACACATTTCAGAAAGGTACAAATTTGCACTTGAAAGGTGCAGGATTGCACACATAAAAAAAGGAGGAAGGTTGCCTTAAAGTCAGGAAAGAGTGCCTAAAGGTGGTGATCCAAGACTGTGAAACCACCATATTTTAGTGTTGCACGACTCCAGGATTTTTGGGAGTCGATTAGTCGCCAATGAAAAGTCGCGACTCCGACTATTTGCCGACTCTCGGCGGTTAGTTCTGTTGGTATGATCAATAGGTAAAAAGAAGCACACTACAACCTGTACAATGACTGTTCAGTGCCCTCCTTCAATGATTTCAGTTCAACAAACTGAATACATGCCTAACTTACCTCTACTTGAACTGAATATACATAATGATCATTGAAAAATTGACTTTCTGTCATAGTCCCACACATCCTCATCGATGTTTTGATTGGTTTATATGGCATACATGTGATTACATAGACTAGATTTGCATTTTTAAAGTCGGAGTCGCAACTCCTCTACGATAGTCACGACTCTGACTTTTGGCGACTTAGTCGTGCAACACTACCATATTTGCCTTTATAGTGTCCTGACCTGCTTTAGCTAAAACTAGTACAACAGTGGCGTATCTAGGAAATGCAGCGCCCGGGGCAATTGCAAAAATTGCGCCCCTTCCAAAATCTTAAACAGGGGGCAAGCGGTGATATCGCGCCCCTTCCAGCAGCTGCTACCTTGGCATAGTGTTGAAATCACGCCCTTTCCAACTTTCCTATCCGGTAACTTCTAAGGATGTTCACGAAAATAATATTTCAAAGTTTTTTCTTCTCATTTTTCTCCCGTTTCTTCCCTTTTTCTTTATTTTCCGTTGTTTTTCTTCTAATTTTTGCCTTTTTTGCGCCCCCTGAAAGTGGCGCCCGGGGCACGTGCCCCCCTTGCCCCCCGCTAGATACGCCACTGTAGTACAATATTGTAGCATATGTGCAAGAGATCTAGGCTGAACCTCATGAAGGTTCCACATGCCTTGTGTACACATGCATTAAGACTCCATGGAAATATTGAAAAGAGCCAGCAAAAATGACTAGTGCCATCTGTCAGTGATTGGTTACTTAAGTTACTTTCTCAGGCTGGAATTAGGAGGGCTTTTTTTTGGGGGGGGGGGAGAGGGAGGGGGAATATGCCCCTGAAATAATATTCATTTGTGGTCTATTGCTAATTGTGGTGATGGTTACAACTACATGAAGCTATCATGGGTTTACCCATTAAAATATCAAACATTGTCTAATATACTACTAGAAGTGACCAGTGTTGTCAGTCACCACGTTGGGCAGAGCTACCTTGCTCTCAAAATCTTTGCTCGGTACTCACAAAAATTTCAGCTTTGCCGCCCGGCACAAATTTCTAAACAGGCCCCTGAGGGGTGATAGCTCCACCCGCTTTGCTCACTACACTTTGCAATCACTTTTACCCGGTTCTAAAATCACTCTGGTGACAACCCTGCAAGTGACATATTATTCAAATGATAACTGAGAAAATACAATGTCTTTAAATTGCATGATTCCCTTAATAGAAATTATGCAATGTGAGGTTCAATTAATATTTGAGATAATGCAAAATAAGTTTGCAGACTTACGATTCATAGAAAAATAAATGTGTGATATGTATATGACCTGAAATATTCATAATGTACACTACATACTGAAGTATATTTTAGTTTATGCTAAAGGTCGCCATTATAAGTGGAGCTTAAATAAGATGGATGGCCAAGTAAGTAATTGTAAATATTCAAAATGTATGGCACTAAGTCAGAGAATGGATGGGCCATATGAAAAGAAATCCAGTTTTATATAGATCTGGCGATATTTAATCTAAACCTCATTCGATTATCATGGAAAAAACATCATCGATAACACAATTTACTGCATAAGTTGAAAAACAGATTGGTGATGAGTAAGATGAAATCTATTTGAGGCTTGAATTAACAGTGTGCCCTGTAGGGTTGTTATCAAAACGTGGTCAAAACAATGTTGCTTTCTGTAGACCGTCTTGTAACTACATCGGGAGATTCATGGTGCCGATTGTTTATAAATAGCATTTTTGGTGGGCAGTGTGTTGACAGAGTTGTTATATTTGTTGACAATTATACTACAGTAAATGCACTACTGCTCTTGCACTACCATAAGTTTGATAGCTGAACAGCATGGAGGTCTCTCCTTTATTCTCACCTCCCTGTTTTTACCTATATGATTACAGGCAGTAGCACTCGTGTGCAGAGTATTGATAGCTGTGAGGATTTCTTGATCCCTCCCACTGCACTGCATGCATTTACTCCATTAGGTTTTCATAATCGATGGTATTTTTGGCCATATCGTGACTCTGGCGATATTTTGAAATAATCATTAGATCATTTTTGTGTAATTAATAATTTTTCAACAATTTTTTAAAAAGATATTTCATTAATTAATCACAAAAAAAAACAAAAGGCATTCAGAATTTGTATTAGTGTGATATGACCGTTGGGCATAAAGCATTCAAATAAAAAAAAATCACCAAAACTAAACTTGTGCTTTAAGTGTAGATACTGTACTGTATTGTATTGTGTCAAAATGATTTTTTTTTTTTCATATATGCCTTAAAGAAAAGAGAGTATTGCATTATTTTATGTTTTGTGGAAGTGAATTCCAGACTTCAGGTCAGTTGTGTTTAATTTATTTGTGGGTTAATAGGAGTTTCGGATTGTTCAAATAAAATTTATTATGATGACACGTGGGATATGAATAGACATCTGTGTTGACGGTAAATGCAGTACGGAAAAGGGGTTTGTCAATTTTGGGTGAATTTGAAAATAAAATGTAGTACTGTACAGTGTGTCCCACAAAAAAATGTCCCCCTCATAGACCACAAAATAATTACCAAAATCAAGGTTATACTCAATAAAGTTTACACATTTAGAAAGCACACTTAATTTTGTAATTCCTATGAAAATGTTAAAGGTCGTCATTGGTTTTGAATGCTTTCCAGCCCATTCCAAGTTTGATAAACAGAAAGGCATACCACAGACATATTATACTATTATTCTATGCTTCACTTAAATTATCTCAACGACTGTTCATTCACTTTTTAACATGAAAACTAATCAAAGTTCTGTTCCACTGGTCATGTTTGCTTTCATAGGATGTGTTCCATTTAAAGTTTGTCCATGTTCAGCTTGTAAACCTTTATTGTTCTCCTGCACATCCTTCCCCCTGATTTACATTGAGTTTGATGCATTGATGTAGCACTGCACACTTGGAATGGGCTGAAAAGCACTGCTGTTACATAATGGACTGTGTATTCAAAACCAATGAAGCGAGACCAATGAAATTTTCATAAAAGTTAGAAAATACAATGGGCTTTTAAAATCTGAAAACAAACTACAGAATGATACTTGATTTTGTATTTAATTTAGCAGTCTATCAGAGGGAAATTGTAGGGTTACATGCTGTATAATAAATATCTAGCTCAAATATCACAGTGTGTGTTATACAGGACAAACGTCCAGCAAAATATCAATGTTTTTGGTTGAATGACATACAAGTATTGCTTTGAGCCTTCTAACACTATGCTATCACTGCCAAACATACAAGAGATTGATAATTGACTTTAAATTTTTGCCTGTCAGAAAAGCTGTGTTGAGTGCAATAATGTACACTGTATGTCAAAAAATTAATGTTAACCCGTTGCTTACGGGAACCGGATGGGCCCTGTACAAAGTCTATGGGGATTTACGGAATCTCGTAGTCAACGGGTTAACTAGAATTTACTGAGATTTACCGTATGTTGTACATGTACCAGTAAAACTGAACTAAGATTTTATGTTTGAACCTGAACATGCTGTTTTGGGATTGTAATTATTACATTTTGATCATAATCCTAAATTCTGTGTTTTATCACAGAAGGTTTATTTTATTATACTACAAACAAACAATAATTAGACAAACTTTGTAAATTAGTCACCATATTATAATTTATTTAACTGCTGCCATGCAATGCATCAATCACACACATTTCACCAGTATGCACAACAGTAACATTTTATATACATTCATATTTACATAAACGAAGACGAGTTCTTTCCATTGGGGCATTTTATTGAAAGCAGAATACTGTCCATCCTTGTGTTTTTCTTTACCCACAGGACACAGAAATGGCTTCATTATAATGGGAAGTTGGCTATAACTGTTCCTTGTATTGACAATTTTAGTCATAGACTTCAATGTTAATGATTTTAGGATTGGAACTTTTACTTTTCTGCATAGGCGTATGCAGGGGGAAGGGGGGGGGGTAGGTGTTTAAAATTGTTACTAGATACCGATTAACATGGAAAAAAAATTTCGTCCTTAGGACCTGGGATTTGGCCATGGATAAACAACCCCCTTTGCAAAATCCTGCATACGCGTATGCTTCACTCTATCAAAATTTCAAAAGAATTGTGTTCATGAAAACAGGAGTGCCCTGTAATGCAACATCAATGAAGAATGAGTAATTATTATCAAACTAAATGACAATTTGGTTTGTTTTTCTCTTTCTATTCAATGTAGATACAAATGAGAGTAATGGGTCAAATAAAGTAGCATGTATGCATACATGCTAGCTACCTGCATCCTTTCTGGAGGGTAACCATTCATGTTGTAAATACATGTAAATGAACATTTTGGGAGTTTATTAGGAAATTGATCCTACTTTTACAGGAAATCATTAGGGCTTGATGAATTTATATAATTTGTAGTGTAATTTTGAAGTACACAAGTATTAAAACACCACATATGCATACAGACACCCGTAACAATTACTCATACATGTACAGTGTATATATGTGGAGTCTATCCTGGAACATTATTGCATAATATCAAAATACTAAATTATATCACATTACTCTTGATATATTATTACACTTCAACTCTTAATTAGCACATAAATTAATAATAAAAGTTTTGCTACAGACTAGCAAACTTCAAAATTAGAACACTCCCAAATTGCTACACATGCTTTGAAAAGGACAATAATTCTTGGTACCTGTATCAAATAACATAAAATCTAAGTCTGAACTCGAATAACATTGCTAAACATGAATAGTTTCAAAAAATGTATACAAATGTTTAACGAAAAAAAGGAGGTATAAAGTTTTGTGCACAAAATAAATGATTTTAGAATTTGGATTAGTGAACAATTATTACATAAATATGACCACTTATCCCAAGAAATTTATTATGGACCCGCCTATAGATCGAACAATATCATGGAGTTCTTCCTATTTGTATTATATAACACCCAAGTAGATTCCTGTCATTTGATTGGACAATTGTTGGTCTCATGATCCTCCAATCAAATGACAAAGATCTACCAAGATGTTGTATAAAACAAATAATGAATGTTTGATCATTCGTTCAATAGTACAAATATTTTCAGTCATTGAATGAAACGTTTAATCTTTCAACTCATGAAAATATTTATACCATTAAACTCACAAACATTTATTATTTGTATATTATATTTAGCTGTTTGTCTGTCAGGCAGTTACAGGAGACTGGTGTTAAAAAACTACTCAGACTAGGTTATGCTTGAAATTGATATTCATAGACATTTTTTTTTCGTTCCACTCGACTGTTTTTACCATAACGTGTTTTAATCATGATTTAAATCTTCCCTTCCAAAAATTTTTTTCAAAAAATCACCAACCCCAAGGTTATGATATGAAATATGTCTGACCCAAGATAACTGCTGCTTGACACTGTGAACCATAGGTTTGAGGATAATCCATGAAATGGATTGTGGAAAATCTGGAAATTGCATAATGTATTAGTGAACATTGCACAAATTAGATTATGTCAAATGCCAGTTCAAGTAAATGCCCATTCTTGTTGATATATTGGGAAGATTTTTGAAATTATTTGTTTCCAAAAATGTCCAAATAAATAACCACCAAACAATGATTTTTTTCCCCTCAAAACCATGTTGTACATCATAAGGCAACTTATTCCCTCATTTATATCCATTTTTTTTTCACTTTCAATAACTAGTAAATGTCTCTAAAATGTCCGTGTTTATTGTGAATTATCTGCATGGAATTTTAAAGTGTAGCTTAGAGAGAAAAAAATAGGTATTTCAATAAGCTTCACTTTTGTAAGTGCATTTAATTTTTTGTGATATGCACAAATGCCAATACAACATCATGTCACATCTTTTTAATATTATGAATATACAGTAATTGTTTTTTTTTTGTTTTAAACTAGCCAATGATTAAATAGCCACAATAATCCATGAATAATTTGAAGTATTTATGCAACATGTGACAATCAGGTAATGAACTTCATCACAAGATGTATTGTTTGTAAAGCTTTGCATACAAATCATTAAATATGAAGTGGAAGATTCTATACTTGTACATGTAATCATTAGATGACAATTATATTTATAAACAAAAAAAAAAAGATTTTATCAAAAGACTGTTGATATGTAACATTTAAGATGACAATTATACCTGACAATGAAAAATGCTTGCATGCAAAAACAATTGACTCTTCTGTATTTATTTGTTACATGACTGAACTGTGTCTATTTCCCCATGTTTTGGAATTATACAGATTATACACCCCTTCTGCCGGGCCATTGAACGTGGACTGGAGTAGACCCGCAAAGACCCATATGTTCCTATAGGCTTCGTGATCACATTACCAGTATGTGGTTCGTACCTAGGTAGTGAAGTGGTGTCGATCCACATTATGTTCACGTTCACATACCGCAATAGATGCCACATCGAAGTGAGTTATGGACGTAATGGCACGAACCCACTACCGATGTTAGAATGACCAGGAAGTGAATGCGCCGTTACCACGGAAACAAATTGAGAGTCGGAATATCCAAGATGGACGAACAACTGGTATTTGCCGCTGTGTCTATTTGCACACTGCATTTGCGCCATAGGAAATCACATTCGCTCGATCTCAGTGCGAAATTTTAGATTGGCGACAAATGTATGCAATTAAATATGATCTTTTCATTGCCCATCTATCAAGGCAAATGCTACTCCGGCAGATTTGTACAGCGGGACTGATTTGCGGGGCTGACTGATGCCGGCCTGAGAGGAGTGATGTGGAGCTAAAGCGTTTAGGGTCTACTTCCGGTTTATTTTATGTGGATCGTATCCAACGACTCCACATATGCGTTCATATTACTAAAATTTATACCACCTCCTAGGTCTATAATCTACTGCCATGAGGGTAGTTTCAATCCACATCGTGGTATTGTGGGAGTCGATGTAGGTCGATAACCACTTGTTTTGTGATCATCAATCAGTGGGGGAAGTGTTTCGACGCTATGGGTCGGTACGACCTCATTGGTCCCTTACATCAATATGTGCCTAGTGTGATTCACTTTGACCTAGTGAAAGTCATCCATTTTTTGAAAAGCATAGGCTAATGTTTTTCTCCGCCCCCGGAAAAAAAAAAAACATAATTAAATACAAATAAATTAAGATTTTGGGATCCAAATTTGGAAACAAAAGGAAGTGTAGTGCAATACCAAATAAAAAATCAGATATGTATTTTCATGATCTTAAAATCAGCAAAACAACAAACTAACATTTACTATCACATCATCCGAGATCACTGTAATGTATGCCACATTTAATCCACAATTTCTTCTGTGAAATGAAGATGTACTGTCCAGATCACAGCAAATTTATTCATTGTGCCCTACATGCACCACCATCTTTGTGGCCTGAGAATTATTTTTTACTCCATCACTTTAGTCAAAGCAATCAAGTATATTTTTTGAAGCATAAATAAATCTTCTATACCATCTACCCATTTAAGTTTTTGTCCAAACAGTAAATTGAAAAAAGAAGTGTAAAGTCCAAACAAAATAAAAACAAAAATGTTTTGTAAATATTGACTTAATGCTGACAAAAAACCTTTTTGACATTGAGCCACAAATTTACAATAAAGAAGGATGAAAGTTGGGCATTGATTTGGTCTACAAATTTTCACTTCTCATTTGTCCTCAAAAATCCAAATTCCTCTTGCTTGTTTAATTGTGTCATAGCAAGAATGATTCTGCATGCTTTTCAGAAAGGATCAGGTTGCCTTTTCAATGTGAAAAAGTTACCCATTTCAGAATCCTCCATAAAGAGGATTGATTTGATTGAAACATGAAAATTCATAATTCTGGAATAGTTAAGCCAAATTTGTTCACACCTTCACCATTGTCTTTTTTTACTATTCTGCATTCTCTAAATACACATGACCGAGTTTTCATTCTTTCAACATTCTGTGCAGTCAATGTCAATGGAAAAACAGGGTATGGTTGGAATTTATTGTCTTAAACTGGACTACCTAAGTATATGAAAACTGCACACACTCCCCTCCCCCCCCCCACCTTTCCCCCTTTGTAGAATGTAGGCCTACTACTCAGTATCAGTTCATGGTTCATATTGGACGAGGTTAAACCTATACCATCATCTTAATCACATGTTTTTCAAGTAAAAATTTCATCCCACACATCAATGGGGTGTGGCAAAATTGACAATGGCATTTTTTTTCTCCAAAATTCATAATTTCTTCTTTCACACTTATATCAACATCCAGCTGCAAATCAAGCCCTACGAATATCTTGAACACTGATTTTTTTGTCAGCATCCAAAAACAGACTGAAGCTAATTGCTTTGGTTTCAAAGTAATCTTAGGCACCACCTACAATGATTGTGTTGTGTACACTTGAGGTCATGCTGGGGACAAATCCTGGCGAGCCCGATACTGCCCAATGTTGTAAAGCCCACACACAACATCCACTGTACCCATTCACTTGCCAAGGATGGATTTCATTAGAGTTGTTGCTTTCATGACGTCGGGATCGAACGCTGGCGGTCTCACTAATCCAAGCATGATGCCGAGTCGGACAGCCCATGACGTCACCTTAACCTTGTTTTCTGAGCTTGGTATAACCTGGATGGGCAAGATAATCAGGAATGATGGTAATAACAAATTTATACAATGCACTTATCAGTCTAAAACTGACACACAGGACACACAGAGAAAATGCACAATCAAATATGTTTAACTACAAAAGTGATTGACTGATTAGATGGCTTTAGACTCTTCTGGAATATTATTTCATCCAATTACAGAATGCTCTCATAGTAAGAAATTGTTCAGGACAACAAAAATGACTTTGATTTATTGAAATTTTGTTATATCTAGGATATAAGATAATCAAATACAAATATTTTTTTTTTTCATTTGGGACCAGAAGAGTCACTTTGTTATTACAAGGTTTAAGCTAGTGTGATACATGTACAAACTACTGTAAAAGTGGAAATTTTTGCACCTTTGTTGAAACATGCAAAAATTTCCACACCACAAAATATTTCATGTTTACAATGCTGTAATGAACAAAATGAAGTGAAAGCGCTATTTCAAATGTTTAAGTAACACGTCAACTTCTCATCAGACCACAATCCAAGCCCCCAAAACCAAATAATTGATGAGGAATAAAGTATACTCAGTTTCCAAAGAAAAATTAATCATTATTCTTTTAGAGATTATTTGGTAATTGGAATGGTTAATGTCCTCCTTTTTTGTTGCCAAATTGTTTGTGAGCCCCTAATATAAAGATTGGAGGACACCCCCCCCCTTCTTCAAATTATTGCATCCTATCCCCATTCATCCTGAGATTGTGAGGCCCAAACATAAATGCAACCTGTCACCACGATACCCTGACAAAGTCACACATCTCATGAAAAGTAAACCTAGGAATAAAAATACTTCAGGTGAAACATATATTCAAACTTTTGCAACATGTGAAGGACATAAGACTTTTGATTTTTGAGGACTTTTCACTTTCATACTTTATAGCATAATTACTATATTTGGCCTTCTCCTTACCTCTGGGTTGTGGGACTTTATCAGGGTATTGTGGTGATGGGTCACAAATTATCTTTGTCTGTTTTTCCCCATCTTCCTACACATAATTTTTCTTTAACCCCTTTTCTCCTAGAGAAAATGCAATTTCAGTCCATACCACAAAAAACAATAATCATGGTTTCTAAAAATGCTCTGCAGAATACAATACCTTATCCAAGACATGGGTGTGAATAAGACCATCATTTCCAACGTGAAAAGTGGAGAATGCATCAAAGTACCTGGAAATGAAACAAAATGCAATACTGGAGAAATCATACAAACAAGAATGCATCACCAACAGAGCAGATGCTTTTGTTAAAGTTCCATCAAGAAACATATGAAGAGGAATGGGAAGCAGACATCTATTTCTATTGTGATATTTCATTTATTTTCCATAAAATCAAGGTCACATCAAAAAGAAAAAATATCAAGCAAATTTGGCTTAAGCCCAAGTACAGTTTTGGTCAATTAGACAACCATTGTGTCAATCATTCACAAAGTATTCTTTTGTCACCAGAGACATCACAAAACCACAATAAACTCACTGAAAAGTGTTTATAGTGACAAATTGTGATGTTTAAATTATAGGAGAAAGTGTAGCAGTATGTATGTCACTTATGGGAAATCTCGTGGGGGGGGGGGGGGATTTCTCAAAAACAGGAGAGTTTTAGAGCAAGCAATTTTCAGTGCATTGATAGATCATATAGGGCGACCTGAAAAACAAAACGTAATTACAAAGAATTTAATTTCTTACCATTTTACCAAAACTATACTTAAAGCTCAGTGACATGATCCGG
This sequence comes from Eucidaris tribuloides, assembly GCA_001188425.1. Taxonomy (NCBI): domain Eukaryota; kingdom Metazoa; phylum Echinodermata; class Echinoidea; order Cidaroida; family Cidaridae; genus Eucidaris; species Eucidaris tribuloides. The sequence goes on along the minus strand of JZLH01S0629499.1, from coordinate 72,507 downwards.
AGAAATAAAAAAAAAATGCCTTTAAAACCAAACTGGTTGAAAGATAAACCAAATGTACACCAGCTGGAAGGATTTATCTTGAGTTTGTTTATTTAAGGAGAATCAAGCATGAAGAGGTCAGCACTTTAATTTTATTGGGGCACGATAGATTTAATCCCCATAGAAGGCTACACTACAAATTTGTCTCTTACAAGGCATACTGATGGACATTATTTTAAAATGAGTCAACTTTTGACTACAAAATTTTCACAGTAGAATCCCTGCATAGTTTAATTGATTCTAGAACAGTTTTTACCCCAAGTTGAGGACTACCCCCAATCATGTCATTAACGTTTAACCTTTAACTTGTCAAGTCATGAATTTTCAAAGTTTCAATAGGGCCTTGTTATGGGAGATTCATATGTTGGCAGTAAAAAACAAATAAACATTGTGACTTGAAACACTAGGAAATAATATCACACCTTGCAAAATTATTCTGGGTGATATACATGTATTGTGTTTCTAAATGATTAGTCAGTACATGTACATACATGTATCATTATCAGGAATGCCGGTTTTCAGGCAAAAGCCTGAATTGTGAATTCAGTCCCTAGTAGTTAAATTCTGGGTCATATTTTAAGCCTTTTCATGTACAAAATAGATGTAGCTCGATGTAGGTTAACTTGACTTAAATTGATTTGAATTGAAATGAATCATTTTTATTCCAAATATCATAAAAATCAATAAAATACAAACAGTTATTATAAATATCAATATCAATATCAATATCAATATCAATATCAATATACATTATAAAATAATCACACAATCAGTTATAAGATACTGCTACGATTCTTAATGAAGTTTGTATACAGTAATCAATCATTGAATTATTAATAAGACATTGGAAATAGATGTCGCAGAGCACAAGGCTTGAAAATATGGCAACCCCAAAATTAACATAATTGGTGGTGATTAAATATATAAATTATGAAATGTTTAAATTGTTTAAAAACTTCATGCCCTCTAGTAAATGAAGAAATAACATCCCCATACTAGTTTAAGTACCAATGGCAAGATGGTCAGCATCTCTATCTCCTAATATTTTCATTTTCAGCAATTTTTCCCAAATGGAAACAAGTTTTTCCTGCATGCAATTATCAAGACATAAAGCTCTATCAACTAAACACCTGAGAAGTGTTTTATTTGACCAAAAGCAATGCAGTAGATGAATATTCCATACCTGTAGTTATGTTTCCTTCCCAAAGGTCTCAGGATGTAGCTGTAGATGGGTACGCCTTTAATCCTCCACCTTGCCTGAATGCAGCGCCTGTTCTGTTTCCATGGTGATCCTCAGTACCTCCATCTGGGTCTGCATCAGGCAGGCTGTACTGAGGTATTTCAGGGACTGGACTGTGGCCTTGTAGGCAGCTAAACCTCTGGGAGGAAAAAGTATTTGAAAGCTTGGACATAGGAATAGTATACAGTTCGACCTCGATTAACCAGCCACATTAGGACCAGCAGCCATCCAGACAAGTGATATGGCTGGATAAGATAGAAAATGTACAAACACAGTATAGAGGGAGGTAATACATGTCATAAGTAATAGTATACACAACCCACATATCATGCACAAATTGCAACAAACTGCACAACTGACACTTTTATTTTTTGTTCCCCTGATACCCAGCAGGTATCTGTGTACATATACCACTGATAAAGGTGTATCAATTACAGGCAATGACTGGTAAGTCCATTGATCGGATAATAGAGAGATCCGCTTAAGTGATGGCCGTATAACTGAGGCTGAACTGTACTGTATACATCATGCACAGAGATACTTAGAGAGAGAATTTTGTGTACAGATAGGTGATTTGTACATTGTATTTATTTTAATGATTTTTATTGTGCTTTATTTCACTTTGTACAGGCATGTTAAGAAGTACAAACTTCTGTGGCTGTTAACTCATGAAATTTATGAAAATTAAACCACCATGAAATATACAACATGTACAGTATGTGTCTACTTGTCTGGGTGTGTTCTTCCATTTTTGATGAGAATCGGTGTGTCACAGGTGAATGATTCCATAGATTACTATTCAGTGTTTTATATATTAAGCATTTGTCCTATCTCAGACAATTTGCACTGTGTGAAGGTGTAAACCAATTAAGATTTGTCATCTTACCTTGTACTAACTTTCATTATACGGTTATCAAAATGAATGTGGTCCGCATACAACCCATAGTCATGGGACTGCTCAAAGAATCTAGGCATCTGTTTGTAAAAAATAAAGATGATTAACACATGACAAGTTATTCTTAATGAAAAATAGATGGAATCAACCTACTCAATGAAAAACACAATTTACATAAGCTAAAGTGAAACATATCTACAGCAGCCACCCAAGGGAAACAAAAAATGTGGCCTTCATGGACAGGTGACTGCTATAGACAGGTTTTCAAACACATGATTTATCTCCAGAGGAATAATTTCACTGACTGATATAGACAGGTTGGCTGCTCTAGGAGGTGGCCACAAAGACAGGTTTGAATGAAGAATAATTTTGACATAATCATTTTTATTCATTATTCATTATTACTCAGGTGGAGCTGGGTGTTGTGATGGGTGGCAATTATACAGGGAAACCCCGTTATAACGAGCTCGGGTATAGCGAGGTACCGCTTTTAACAAGGTGATTGTCTCGGTCCGGTTTTCATTTACATGCTGTTCAATGGAAAGAAGCACTGTTTATAACGAACTCGGTTATTGCGAGATTTCGCTTATAACGAGGTATTTTTCTCAACCCATTAACAAAGAACAAAATAAGAAATTCACCCGGTTAAAACAAGGAAATGAAAGTCGCATCGTGCGCTGACCAAATTCTAAATTTTGGCAATGCAAAAATTGCCCAATCATTTCAGAGCGCATCGCACTTCAGCCTGCCACGCACCCATGCACAATACATGAAGTCCCTGACTCATCTGCAAGACAGTGTGTGTGTGTGCATATACACAACTGCACAGTACATTCACCTGTCACACACACAAAGCCTGCCTCCCGTACACATGTACTCAACGCAAGTTACAAGCGTGGAGGTTGCTGCTTTATTTTGAGATCTAGTTTTCTGTATTACTTTGGATGAGTATATAAATGAAAAATAGTCGGCTTTCTGCTCATAGCATTAGTGCAGAACAAGTAGGAAAGCAGTAAACAGATGGATTTAATGCCTAGTCCCATACATGTTTTATTTTGTGTGATACATTTTGTGTACGTTTACAACGAGGTACCGGTTATAACAAGGTAAAATCAGCGGCCCCGACAACCTCATTATAACGGGGTGTCCCTGTACTGTATTTTGGGGGCCCACAGCGGTTCCTTTCCTCATTTACAATTCTTTTGTTCAATTAATAATTGTAATACCTTAGTAATGCACCTTATTGGAATTTGCGCTGTATTATTATCAATATCAATTAGTAATATCAATTAGTAATTAGTAAGTAGAATGTTTGAACTAGATGCAGCATCTTCTTATTCTTCCTTCTTATTATCTTATTTTCCTCTTTTCTAAGCGCGTAGAGACCCTGTCAAGGGTATTATGCGCTATATAAGAACGGCGATATTATTATTATTACAAATTACTCATGGGACTGTTGACTTCTTCTGACAGTCTTGCATCATCTGCATTCCAAATATCAAGAGTAATATAGGCCCAGTTTTGGCCTTCTAATATGGCCTTATGTAGGAGTAAGTAGGCCTCCCTATAAAACTGTAATCCTGTAATAAGCCCTGCAGGGAACTGACTTGAAATTAAGTCACCTGTTTCTATAAATATAAAACACTGCCATGCAAATCAGCATTCTATCTAACTCGAGTTGAAAGTAGTACTGACTGTCAACTTGTGCCTACCTCTTCTGAAAGCCGTAGATGCATATATGCCAACTGCTCCTTACTGGGTCCATCTGAAGATTTCCCATCATTTTGATTTGGTTCCGGTTCCTGCTGGCAGTGTACCAGACCAGTCTGTTTGCCCTCAGCAAATAAGGTGCGATCATCAGTTGGTGAAGAAATGACATTTTGTAGATTTGAAATAGTTGTCTGTTCCTCATCACATATGACTCTGTTGTTGTTGTTCGCATGAACGACTGAAACATTTATTGGATATGAAGCATTCAAGTCAATTGCCTGACATGAGAATTCCATCGTATTGGGTAAAGTAGTATCATTCGTGTGATGGTCATCGGATCTCACGCTACTAATATGATCGTCTTTATCACTGCTTCTCTTGCTTCTTATGATAATGTCGTCTGAGTTTTTACCATGCGGCTTGGCTGCAGAATGTATTACATTCTCCATGTGCATTAGTTGACACAATTCATTAAGTTTTGCTGCTGCTGAACCACCGATATTTCCTGCATCCTTAGCCGCCTTAATGACATCAGGACTTGCTGGTAGGTACTGGTTCTACAGAGATAGAACTGGGGGCTCGACATCGCGGTCGATTTCAGATTCAATCTGTAGATCACTGTTTAGCGGTGGCTGCAAGACCTCTTCCTCCAATGACTCTAGATAATGATCTGTGCTTTCATAAATGGCTAGACTGGTAGGTTGATCCTTCACAGCAAGAGCCAGCGAACAATCTTTACAGGAAGCACGCATTCTGGTTTGGTTTCTTCCGTGATTTCCTTGGTGACATGATTCTCGGTGACTGGTAGACACGATTCTCAGTTGGCCACTTGCCAGTCTGCAAATCCCCAACTTGATAGGTGTGCTCTCTATCAGTGCTGATTTCTGGCTCATGCAACATGCTTGAGCCTTGAGTGCATCCTGTAATATGATACAAAGATATGAAAATAAGAAGAAAATATTAATACCATCATGAATACAAGTCTAGTCCCACTAAGAATAGGATTGTAGTACTACATGAATATACCAGTAATCTAAATTGCAAAATAGAACATTTACTGACTGTGTACATGTAGGCCTACATGTATACAACAACAGAAAATTGGTAAATTTCCCAAAAATGTATGTCTATGGTATGGTCAGGACAGTTGACATGGTATAATTTACCATTTTTAGTTACAGTGCCTACATGTATAATGCTAGACTTCTAGATATTTTAGGTAACAAGACAAAAATTCCAAAAATTTTGCAAACTAACATACAGACAAGTTTCCATATCACCAGAGTTTTAAAAAAGTCATGACCTGTTGCATGGAATAAAAAAAAAAAAAATTCTTTTAATCCAAAAACTGACTACCACATGTTTTTCAAAACTTCAGAGATTATGTTTACTCACGATTATTTTGTACTAGATGAATTGAGTACAATTAAAAATATATCTTACCATCGTTCATTTCATGGTCATAATCAAACACAAGCTGGAGCTATGAAGAACAGAGCTTAAATTAATCAAAGGTTAACGAAGACCATGGCCTTGGATGCCCTAGTGACTGGCCTTGAAGCCCTCATCATTGCATTGACATTGAAATATTTTTGTGCCCTATAGTAAAGTCGTCTTGCCCTAAAAAATATTCCCAATATCAGTCCTGGATGAATTATTCTTGGCATAAAATACAGGAATTTTAAAATTCATCTTTAAACGTAGGTGTCATATTTCCTTTTTCAATGTAAACTATAATCATATGTCATAATAATATTGAATATTAACCTGTTGCTTACGGGAACCGGATGGCCCCTGTACAAAGTCTATGGGGATTTGCAGAATCTCGTAGTCAACGGGTTAAATACACATCAGTGTTATTTTTTTAGATTAATCATTCAAATTATTTCTTTTTCCCAATTTCAGTTCTACGAGTCTACACCGGAAATGTGCAATATTACTTAAAAGATAAATATGTTGCTCTAAATACAAATTCACCAATTTTACAGTTGTTATAAATTAATTCATGTTCACAAATTCCCACTTAATTTTTCTCCTAATTGTTAAAATTGTATTCAATTTCAAATGCTCGACATTCTTTCACTCACATTTTTTTTTTTTTTCGGGGGGGGGGGTCAAATCAGTATGTCTAAAGTTAGATCTAATTAGCTAACTCTTTTTTTCAATTTCAAATGTATTGTTCATGGTTGATGCATACCGTTTAGGGTTTATATTATTTTCTCGTAGATCTAATTCAATGTGTTTAACTGTTAGACCATCTACATTAGATTAATAATTACATCACTGTTGTCCGAGATATCTAATTAGCTAACTCTTTTTTTTTCAATTTCAAATGTATTGTTCATGGTTGATGCATACCGTTTAGGGTTTACATTATTTTCTTGTAGATCTAATTCAATGTGTTTAATTGTTAGACCATCTATGATCTAACTTAGATCTACTACTACTAGATCTAACTGTAGAATAATTATATCACACTGTTGTCCGAGATATTTTTGCATGCATGTGAACAGCTGAACCCAAAATAAAATCATATTTTTTATAGACTATATTTGGAAATAAAATTTGAATTTGAATTTACTTCTTAATTTTGAATAAAAATATCATTTCACCTCACATGCTAACCCAGGGAGC
>JZLH01S0629499.1:30425-45963 GCA_001188425.1 Eucidaris tribuloides | reverse complement strand
GCTAAAAACTGTATATATTATTATCTACTTTAACATGACAACTAAAAACACTTTGAATGATAGAGATTATCCAGAGAGGTAAAATGTGATGTGATAAGTTTTTCAAATGTCACTTTTTTTACATATTTTTTGTTTAAATTTTTTACATATGTCATGTTTCACTGCAAATTGCAGTTGCGATCTTAAAATACAGAGAGCGACATATGAAAAATCTATTGTATAAACACAAAGAACCACAAGTATTGCCACCAACCTTCTCAGCACTGTTCCAGACTTCTACATCTCCCAGGTACTTCTCAGGTCGGGTGGACAGGACAAGCTTGTAGGTGAAACCGAAGACACTGTATACATGCTGCAAGAAATCTAGGCACCCTGCAATCTCACTCACAATCTGCAATCAAAAATTGAAATAAATACAAATGGAAAGGAATTACTTTTAATGTTTTTTTTTTTGGTGGCAGGTGGGGTGGGAGAAGGGGGGCATTCATTCAAAGAAGGAAAGTGGAAGATGTGACACACATACAATTAACAGAACTTCACACTTATAAAATATAATGCTTCAGTAGACTTTACCATGACTAAGTGATAATTACATCTAGTAAGTTCAGGTTGCATTGAGCTATTTTTCATTGTAAAAAGAAACTTGGGCAGATTTACATCAACTGATATAAATCAATAATTTGAATTGCAATTGAATATGAAACCAAAGGGTTTTTTTTTTGGGGGGGGGAAGGTCAAATCATTGATTTAGATAAATAACGAAATACCTAAACATTTTGACAAGTTGTTAATTTCAGCTAAATATTTTTACCATATCATACGCAAAATAAGTTTTTGTGGCTCTTTCATTCCACTTTCCACTTTCAACACCATATATATGTACTTCTGTCCAGCCATCTAAAATATTATGTCTTTTCTAAATTAGGTAATACCACATTTAGGCATATCCAATGTATTTTATGGCAAGGAGGCAGTTATTTTTGCCTTTGAATGTTTGCTTTAAGTTTGTACAAAGTCTCACTGTTGCTCCATATTGCTGACATTCCAGTTTTAAAATACTATAAAAAAATTTAAAGGCAGTATCCTGAAGTAAAATATAACTGTGTGGGCATGTTCATGTGGCCTGGGGATATGAAATTACCCCATGACCTTCACATACAATAAATACTCTACCAGCAGACCAAAAATTTTACCTGATCCTGTGGACAGAATATATGAGCATCATCTTGCTGGAAACGTCTGACTCTTGTCAGGCCAGTGAGGGCGCCAGACAACTCATTGCGATGTAGTACTCCAAAGTCAGCCATCCGCAGTGGCAGTTCACGCCACGAGCGGGGACGATGATCAAAGATTAAACTAGAGAAAAACACAATTTAATGATTTCAAATTAACATTAAAATCTTTGAATATGGCACACATTTCCTAGATATTTCCTTTTCAGCATGCAAGAAACTTGTCCTTAATTCATTAACATTGTGTTTTCTGAACTCTGGTTTAAGTTGACTCGAGTCTTAAGTCGTGGTTTCTGCATGCCTATTTTAGACGGGGTGTACACCTGTTTTTAAGTCTGGTTTAAACTCACATCAAGAATGGCAATTGTGACTACATGGCGACTTTAAGACGTTAATGCAACTATTATTTGACAGCCGTCTCAGACAAATTCACCACTGCCGTTCGCACTTTTGTTGGCATGCACGTACCGTAGCTTGCCGTATTTTGCGGGGTATTTTGTTCGTCGGCGGCGCTACGTTGTTGGTGGAGCAGTCGTTGCTGCACGCTTGAGAAGGCCCGTGCGGAAAGTGCAATTACCCGCCACGAGGTCTGCTGCTTAGCTGATTTGCACACGGCGGAATCCGGATATTTTGTGCGCGTATTGAATGCGCGCTGCATGTTTGGTACAAATATTCTTAATTCAAGACAATACATTTTGTAAACGTTGTTGAGGACTTACTTTTCTTTTGATTTACAAAGCCAAAAATTACATTCTGCTATGTTTATTCATTTAACATTCTTAAGACAATATCAGTTATTATAAAATAATGAGAGTCGGGCAATTTTCAAAATTTTACTACAAAACAATAGAAGAGACAACAACTAATACGCCATCTAGCTGCTATCGATAACAACGATAGTCACATTTAAACCTCGGTCTAACGTAAACCCGACTATTCAGAAACAGAAATGGAGTTAAACCTGGACTTAGACCGTTTAGTTCAGGTTTAACTGTGGGTAATAAACGAGGTCTAAATTTTAGACCCTGAAAGGTATTTAAACCTGACTCAGAATACGGGCCACAGTGTTATTTTATGTTTTCCGTTTATGTTGCTCATTCGAAATAATCACCAAGTATTATATTTGCAGTAAAAAACCGCAGCGAGGTCTTGACGTGCCGCCGGAAAACTTAGAGAAAGGGGTCATTGAAGCTTTGAATAAATAAGAGAGAGATTGTACATAATACTTTTGAACAAATATGTTATTTTAGCTAAACAAGTAAGTGCTTGATTTTTGTAGATTAAGATTTACCGAGGCGTGTGTAATTATTGTTTGATCCTAAACATGCTTTATAGTTCTTTAATTGTATATTGAATGTGTCGTGTTTATAAATTGCTGGCGGTCTCATTTCCAGTAAACTATGACGTAGATTGTAATGCTCATACGATTATATGACGGCACCATCAAACAGTGCTTGATGCTACTGTTTCGTCACTATGTTGAAAGAATAGAATGTAGGTGTACTTATTGATGCATGCAGGGTAGGGTTCTGTCGGTAGGTAACTATGGCAACTGTTAACCAACGGAGGCGTTATAACGAGTGGGTTCAGATCGTTTCCATAGTACCGCATGCACACTTAGTCGCTTCCGAACAAACGAAACAAAGCCTGGTGCATCAGCATTTTATGGATGGTGGAAAAGTTGTAGGCAAAAATTCACCTTTTTTCAATCATGCCATCGGTAATTACCGAAGCATGATTAAAAAAAAAATAAGATATTTTGTATCATTTTAAAACCAATTAAATAGCATTACAAATTTAAACTTACATTTTTTTTATGAAATGACTCCTGTTTCTGTTAAAACTAAAAAGTCTTGCTTAATTAGAGCAGTTAAATCCTTTAGTAGACTAGATCTAAAACTACTCTTGTACATGTAGCTGACATGTACATTATCTGTACAGACACATTCATAAAATTTGATGTGACAAAACTATTTAAAAACATATGAACGCTAAACATTTTGTACGTTACACATTTTACCAATGAGAACAAACAAGCATTAACTGCATTGCATTGCGTTGCTGATTGTGAATGTGTACTAATCTACGGCAGTTAGCTTTTCGTGCTTAGTTTGTTAATTGTTTTTTTTTTTCTTATATTTTTTTAACAATCTGCTCATTAATTTTGGACAAATCATTGTGTACAAATTTGTAGACACAATTTTTGACTGGTGTCGAAACTAGTGTCTGCCATAGTAACGGCATAATATGACAATTAAATTAATTGTATTCTTCGCTAAGATTGAGAATAATTCGTCGTTTTTGACCCAATATTATTGAAATTTGGACACAAACATTTGTTGTTTGCTGCACAGACGCGTTCGGCTGGGTGTTGTGTGTGTTGTGTGGTGTGTGTGTGTGTGTGTGTGTGTGTGTGTGTTGTGTGTGTGTGTGTTACACCATGCGCGTGCCAACTTTTAAAAATGGGCCTAAACAGGTACATTAATCTGTCGATCTCAGTCTGAAAAGATACCCTAAACAAGTTATGCAAGTCTAAAAAGATACCCTAACACAAGTATTCGAAAGTCTGAAAGAATACCTTTTTAACTAAACTTCCTGTTTAAAAGTATGCCCTTTTTCCTGATTTATCGCAACTTTGATACTTTTCACTGGCGATTTTTGATACCCTTGGTCAATGTACACGAGTACTCGTCCAACCTTGGAAACAACCTTTTTACTCGTTTTTCACAGCAATGGTGTACACTTGTAATGACAGTGCCCCCCCCCCGGATTGCCATGCAAGGTAACACCTTTACTATAGTGAAAAGTTGATGGGTGACATAGGTCATTACTCTTCCTTCAGTGATGGGCTATTACGCTTTATGTTTTGATCGAAAGCCAGAGCACAATTTGATAACGAATAATATGACTGGATATGAGTAGCACTAAAGTGACGCAATATTGTCTTCAGTCGATTAATAGACACGTTTCCGCATATAAGTGCCGTTACTTCGCTAAAAAAAATACCTGGATGGTTTGTAGATTCAGAAATAAACGTAATCATTTACTTATAAATTGTGCTGGAAACATAATTTTAACTTTTTTATTGTACTGGCTGAATTATTTGTTAAACTTCTGTGTTCTACGAATCTGAGATTCGTGACCTTACATGCGCTATCTGGCGTGGTCTGAGTGGTTTTAAAAAATGAGCTTTCGAAACACTGCCACTTCAAAAGTAAAATTTCTTTAAAAAAAATACAGAACGTATAGTGTGATTCTGTTTTGCTATTCTCATTTCCCCCGTAGAGTTAGTGTAAGAATTAAACTATTTCGGGCAGGTTTTTTTTTTTTTCTATACATGCTTTCATCGAAGAAACCATGAAGTAATTTTTGCTCTCATTATTAGTTTGCTATTCTTAATCTGTGTATTTAATTTTATTCGGATGTATATTACCCTGTCCAACATAAAAGTGCGTATACGGTTACATTTTAATTGAGCACCCATAGTTTTTGACAGCAAATGTCTTTAGTTTAACAAGAGTAGTGAGGTTTAGCTGACAGACTTTATAATACCGATGACCAAGTTATGAATTGTATGATGTAGTAAAACAACAATTTGAAGCACGTTTATAATAATTTTGTAAAATGTGGAAACAACTTGTTATTATACCTAAAAAAATACCCGTGAATAACAGTCCAGTTCGTAATGGTGTCTTTGTGGTGTGTGTGTGTGGTGTGTGTGTGCTTGTGTGGGTGTTGTGTGTGTTATGTGTGTGTGGTGTGTGTGTGTGTGTGTGTGTGTGTGTGTGTGTGTGTTGTGTGTGTGGTGTTGTGTGTATGTGTTGTGTGTGTGTGTGGTTTGTGTGTGTGTGTGTGTGTGGTGTGTGAGTGTGTGTGTGTCATTAGATTTTCATCTTTCTGAGCACTAAATCACGACTATGTAGCTTCAGCATTTTTTTTTAAAGTGAGAACATCGGTAATGTCATACTTCAGTACGACGATACAGTACATGCCAGTAAAGATAAGACATACACACGCGTTGCATTTGGAAAATAAATAGGATTACAAGCGCTATGAAACAAAATATGTGTACTGCGCTGTAGAAATGAGTATAAACTTCTTTATTAGAATTTCTTTTTGCTTTGTATTTCAACTTATTGATTATCTTTTTGTAGAAGCTAAAAATTCAGGAATATAGTTTTGCCGAAATTCTCAGTTAGATGTCAGATTTGAAGTGTTGAATGAATTAGTGTACATTACAATTCAAACAAACAGAAACTCAAAACAAATATACTAACAACATAAATATTAAAATGAACATGGACATGATAATACTGATAGTCATCACGTAACATGACAATTCAATATTACAGTGTTTACAAACATTAGAACTGTTTACGTATCTAACATACATATGCTGTCGTTTTTCGTATGGAATGAAAAAGGCGTACTATTACATAACGCGTACGCAGGGGGGGGTGTTTTGGCGGTGTTCAACAACCCCCTTTTTCTTAAAATGTGGGGTGTCTGAAAATGAGAAATAAATGATTTTGTAGTAGATTTTGAAGAAAAAGTTTTCATAACACCCCTCCCTCCGCTGTGATTGAGTTTTTCGGCTTACTTGCTTGACTGGGAAAAAAATTAGGACCTTGGATTTGGGAAACAAAAATTTCCGTTCACTACTCCCCCCCCCCCCCCCCACTATTCGTTGTTTTCGGTGATGGCGATGACCGAGAAAAATTTGGAACCTTCGACTTTGGGAAAAAAAGTTTTCGTCACTCCCCCCCCTCCCCCGCCATATTGGTGTTTTCGGCGACTTCGTGACCGGGAAAAATTTTGAACCTTTGGATTTTTGGGGAAAAAAAATTTCGTATTCTCCCCCCCCCCCCCCACTATTCGTATTTCGTGCACTGGCGTGAACCCCGGGGCGACAAATTTTTGAACTCTAGGGTTTTCGGCCCTGAAAAACATACCCCCCTTGGAAAAATCCTGCGTACGCCTTTGCCTATTATATGTTTATGTTTTCTTGGTTATATGTTAGGCCTATATATGTTTTATTAACAGAAATAATTGCTACAATTATCTTATTTGCTACTTTCGCAACAAATCAAGCCAAATAAATTTTAGGTATTATTATTTACGACGGACATAGATATAACGGCAAAAGACAATAACCAATCAATGATATAGCGTTGAAAACAGGGCGTGCCGAGGAAGGGGCGGGGGCGTATCTTGATTGTGGACTCTTTTTTTTTTTTTTTACTATATTTTTAATTCCCGATACGCCCAATGCGATTCATTCTCGGGGGAACAATTTCTTGGATCGCACCATCACTCGGCTTGAGTGCATATAGTCAGGCAAGCGGATACGTAGGTGAATAAAAAAAATGTGATAGACAATTAGGATAGTGCAAATCTATATAGACTAGGGGGCAGGGGGGCGCCGCCCTATTGTTTACAAAATTACTGAAAATTAAGGAATTTTATTGTTTTCCAAATTTCCCCTTGTTTTGCGTCAGATCGTGAAATAGATTTGAAGGATTGGCGTTGTCGTCGTTCGCGTCGTCGTAGTCGTGCGTTCCAGCCACACACAAACTTATTGCGTTTTTCGCCGTTTTTTTCTCTGTTCGGGGGGGGGGAGGAGGTTTAAACTTCTGGGCCGACAAATAGGTTTTTGTCGCCATCGTCGAGCACACCCTGCTATGTCGTTCGCTATTGGGGTATTGTTTTGCGTGTGTTTTTTCCACGACGGGTCATCGCCCCCATTTTACCCTTGGCGCACCTATCTATTTATTTATTTATTTCACAGATTCAGAGAAATACCTGCTTCAGCATTATAAAATTTCGACATTGATGAAAAAGGCTGGCTTTTACGAAGGGGCTCTGTTAAAAATAAAAACAATTAAACAAACTAAGAGAAAGTACAATCATACACTATTTACAGAGGCTGTAAATGGTCCGGTTAATAGTATGGCATTAACCCCGCACACACACTCTCTCTCTGCTCTTCACACACACACACAACACACATTACCACACACACACACACAACCACACACACACACACACAACACACACACACACACCACACACCACACACACACACACAACCAACACACAATACACAAACACGCAAACTCCCTCCCTTTTACTCAAAAGTATGCATGCATTTTGAGTTGAAAGGGTGCTTTATTATAATGCGTCCATTATGAGTTTACAATTGAAAAATAAACAAAATCATGTTGAAAAGATATCACATGGACAGCGTTTTTCCTTTCTTTCTCAGGCGGAGAGATTTACAATGTAGGTTGCACCCACGGCAGAGGGCTGAACTATTACAATTAACATTTTTTCGCTCCCTATGTTGTGGGGATATTCACGCTGCTCGTTAATTCGGTTTCAAATTTCCGTGAAAACGGGTTTTCATGCTTGGGAAAAGACTTCCAGCCAAACAAAAATGTCATGTGTTCTCTGACGCGGTCTCCAGAAAGAAGACACACGCCGCAAAGACGGAAGCGCCCCTATCTTCACTAAGATGTGATAGGGAGGAAAGGCTATATTATATAAAGATGATGACCTTCTCTTTCCAATTATTATGTCAATTGCTTTAAAAAATGGCCTTACAGCAAATTTTAGGATGTTATCATAATAAAAGCCTTTAGAAGTGAGAAGAATAAAAAATTACAACTGGAGGGGTCCTTTTTGTGTCCTATTATTATGAAGATAGGGGCGCTTTCGTCTTTGCGGCGTGGTTCTTCTTTCTGAGACCGTGTCCAAAGGATAATCTGCATTTTTTGTTTTGTTGGAAGTCTTTCCACCCATAAAAAACAGTTTAATAGGAAATGTTTTCTTTTCTTTTTCAAACAAAATTACGATGCTAGTGGTGAATTAACCCCCACCTATACAGGGAGGCGAAAAGGGGGTTAACTTTTATGTTCCAGCCCTCTGCGTGGCACCTGCATTTATAATTCATTCCGCCTTGCGAGAAGGAAGAAAAACATTTCTCATTGATTGTTTTTTCAAATTCAATTTGTTATTCCCAACTAAACCTACATTTAGGGACGTCATTATAGAAAAGGACCCACTCACTCAAAATGCTGGTTGTAATGTATGCTGCAAATATAGCGAGGGTTACTACGCACACAAACACAACATCTCTCAATCCATATTACTTACTCAAGCATTAAAAGATGGTTTTAAACGCGGGGGGGGGCGGGTTTACTTATTGCTACATCCTGTTCATAATTATGGAATATTTTTGTTGATATCAGTTTTCCTATATCGCCAAATTTTCAAGAATAAGTGTTATTTCACAAAACGCAGTATGTGCTTTTTGGTTTCATGATGACTAACGTAAAAATAAAATACATTTGAGCGCAATAAAATTATATATTATCTTTTAAAAAAATCCACTAAAAAATCATGAAAAGGTCGTTTAAATGTAAGTGTTAAAAAAACAACAAAAATTGATAAATTTGATCTGAATGTCAATTAATTATTAAATTACACATTCGATGTCTATACAAGTCTAACGCGGTAACCACACGTGACTCACAACAACTCTGAATACGCTTTTTTTACACAGGTTTTAAATCGAGTCGGACGCTACAAATGCTACAGCAATTCCTGAAATTATTAGTTATGAATTGTTTCACAAGGGCGCTGAGCAAATATTAGTCCAAGATGCTACCGTTCACGGAAAAAAAATGGCACTTCTAAAATGTCTCTACAAATTATTCCACTAATTATGAGCATGAGTGTATAAACGCAGTTTCATTTCAGTTTTTAACTTTCTGCAGGAAAAAACTGTTTCATGGTTGGGTATAATTTGCAACCCTGTTGTGAAAGTTAATTATAGGCTATACGGGCCTACTCCATGCCCGAATTGAAGTCACAAAAGAATCACTATATAATCCAATTTTGGAGCACCGTTATCCTTTGTACACTTCTTAATGAGGATTTGCAATTCAGTAAAAAAAATAATCTGTTGAAATCATAGTTTTGTAAATTATTTTTGTAGGGGAGGGGTTATCTACTCTTTGAAGGATTAAGTTGAATTTATCATGAAAACATATTCACGTAGGGTGTTTCACTGTTGTAAAACTCAATCAGATTAATTGATCGACCTTATTTAAATGAACAAGTAAGTTGTCATGAATGAATCCACTCTGTTTTACAAACAATTTGTTTACTTGTGAGTTATTTCGTAACTGATCGCCACATTGACCGTTATAGCCTACTTACTTTTGCTGTCATTCGACTACATGAATATGTTTTGCAAAACTTTGTTGCATTTTTGATAGGAACACGACATTACAATGCAAAATATGCTAGTAACTGACAAGATATTTTGGACACAAACTAAGTACATGGAATTGGTGGGCAAAGTGTTCTTTAGCCTATATGGTAAAAACAAAATCGCAAATGCACAGTTGTTCCGTAATTAATGATTCATTAAATCAAATTTTGAAACTAACATTTTTGATGCATATCTTTCGTCCTTAATAGTCTGGAAGGATTTTTTATTTCCACTTTTCAGGTAAAAAAACAAGATACAAGAAATATATGAAACTGACAACCACAATACACAAACAAACCCAAAACGTATACATAAATAAAGACCTATCACCATTATAAAACTGGAGTGGTGGAGCGCATAGGTCGATTGACCTTCATGGTGGACTCCAAAATTACATATTGGATTTCAACAGTAATGACTTACACAAAGCAAGACAAAATGTGCAGTGACTGAATGTCATTCTGTCACTTTAAAACACTATTCTCGGCACAGCCAAGGCAACAAAAATAAATTACACTACAGTTACTTCAGCTACCAGCATGAATATAGCGTGACATAGGCCCTACATGATTATTAAACATATCAATTATGCGACGATAATATACAAAATTAATTACTGAGCTGAAAATCCCTGATATGCGTAATTTTACTACTCGTTCATAAATTTCTTATCAAAGTATCTTTGGATTTTTGTTTGTCCATATTAGCTCCCCCCCCCCATGAAAAACAAAGAAATGTTTGGTTACTACAAATACCCTTTTTGAACAAATAGGTCGGCGGTCGGATTGTTGTTTGTACTTTTTACAGTTGTGTCCCGCCAGTCGTCATATTGAACATGAAACCGGACGTCGGGAGACTGGTCGACGACGGCCGCTGTTAGAATCATGTGAACACAAAATTTGTCTGTGTGTCCGACGCGGTATCTCCTTTTTTCAGGTTATTTTTTTTGATTGTGAATAAAAAAGCAAACGAAATTCAGAAAAAGAAATGGGTCGGCCATCGCGGTCGGTCGGTCAAGCAAGGATGTAAATGCAAAGACTTTTCATCCTAATTGGGTCAAGTACACCCAAAACCATTTTTTTGATATCCCGGGGCTTGAGTTTTTATAAAGTGGACAGTCCTATTTCAGTTTTGTTGGGCCGGATCCTTGTTATCGTTTGGTATAACTTTCTTTTCCTATTCTCCATCTTTGGCATCCGATCTTGTGGTCGCCTGTTTCTTGAAACGATTTTGAAATTATATCAAAATCAGTTTGAGTCAAGCATCCACGCCAAGCTCCGAATCTATACTTGTCCGCACGCTCTATCTTCGACTGACGCCGTACTTGATTTGCTTTGTCTTGCAGCAGCTTGACGAAGATGGCAAATGAAATTACAATGTATATTCGCTACTGCGTGCGTGCAATCGCACTCTTTACGCATTATTGCTGACCTTGGAACGTTGGCGCCATAAGTGTAGGTACGTTGAGTTGCCTGAAATTTTTCGTTTGTTACATGTTTTGCATGTAAAATTTATACGTAAGATAGCATATTATTTGATGCATTAGGAATTTGTATCCTACATTCTTCATTATGTTTTAAAATGAACAAAAGGGATGTGTTATTCCTTGAAAAGTGACGTGTTGCCGCTGTATCAAGTGGAAATCATTTCGGTCAATAGTCCAGATATTGCGAACTGTGAGTAGGTATTGTTTGATATGATACGGCGTTTTGTAACCCACGGGAGCGCCGGCGCCAGGACTACTAGCGCGCGGTAAACGCACTTCAAGGTACGTCAGACATAAAATGGGTAGAATTATGTTTCCATAGCAATCCAATTAAACGGGAAAATAAAAAAAATTATGCACTTGCTGGATTATATGGGTGAAGGTCTTTCCAGTGGCACAATCTTGACCTCGGGGGGAATGTTGAACGCTCAAAAAAGCCGAAACTAATGTCGAGTTCGTAATTTCTTCGTTGAAAACAGAAAAACAAAATGGCTGTATATATCGCGAGGCTCTAGGCGCGCTCGTGCGTACAGCAGGCCATAGGAGCCAATTAGGGCGCGCGTACGCGCACGCGCACCTAGCGGCTGCGCGATATATATAAACCAATTTTGTTTTCTATTTTCTACGAGGAAACTACGACTCGATTTAGTTCGGCTCTTTTTTTTGAGCGTCACCATTCCGCCTCGAGGTCAGATTTGTGCACTGGGAAAGACCTTCACCCATATAATCAGGCAAGTGCATAATTTTTTATTTTCCCTTAATTTGTGAGGATGCTATGAAAAACCTAATTTACCCATTTTATGTCTGCGTAGTTTGGTAATGCGTTTACCTGCTTATTAGTCACTGGGCGCGGCCTTCGGGTCGGTGCCTCCCTGGGTTAGGCGTTTTGCAGAACACAACTAACGGTCTGCAATTGTAATTTTTGGTCTGTATTGCTCGATTTATTCTTCATATTGTAATTCCGTGCTTTTTCTTCTACATCAAGGAATTTCATTTGATTCTATTCAGTGTTTATTTTTTCAAAAAATTGAGTGATGATCGA
The DNA here is from genome assembly GCA_001188425.1 of Eucidaris tribuloides. Lineage (NCBI taxonomy): Eukaryota > Metazoa > Echinodermata > Echinoidea > Cidaroida > Cidaridae > Eucidaris > Eucidaris tribuloides. The sequence continues at coordinate 33,925 of JZLH01S0629499.1, read as the reverse complement.
ACATTCATCGTCACTCCGGTCGGATTCAGAAATGGAGCCTCAGCCTGCTCCCGGAGTCGTGAATGTGAAGCTTATGTAGTGATCATTGTTTGACGCAGCAGTACACTTTTAAAATTAATCGTGTACAATTCCTGAAGTGAATGAATGATGATATTATTCTTGTGTCATCTTTGAATTTAGTTTGACTCTAAAATAACGTATATTGCTGCCGGAGCTGTCGGTGTCGTTGCCCGCTGTGCGACTCAGAGTGATTTGCCTGCAGTGCAAGCAATGTAGTGGGAGGTCGTAGTCATGTAAACACAGATCATTCTTTTAAATTACCAGGATCATGTTCATTATAGGATTTCTGACACAGAAAAATCGTGAACAGTTCATGGAAAGAACTTAAATGAAGAAAAAATGAAAGACACATCTCAGTTCGTGAGGACACAATTTGTCTTTGTAATGAGAGACGTCTATCGTTTTAAACAAACTCTGTCAACACACTGCCCCACCAAACATTGCTATTTATTAAACAATCAGCCCACCATGAATCTCCTTGATCTGTTACAAGAGTGGTTCTAAGAAAGCAACATTGTTTTGACTAGTTTTGATAAAGCCCTACAGGTTGCACTGGTCAATTAAGTCATTTAGTCAAATAAATTTTATCTTCTTCATCACATCTCTGTTTTCAGCTCTAGGGTATGTGTGTATAAGTGGGCCCCTTAGCGTCTACAGCACCAAACATTTTAGATTTGATCACTTCTTGCATTTGGGAACCAATATAACTCAAAAGTATATTTATCAAGAAACCAACAAGTATACATTTTCTGAAAGCTGATACTTCAGAGAATCTCAAATCAGGCCAAGGTCAAGTTGCTAATACAGGGTGTATAAAAAAAATTATAAGAGGAATATTCACACAAATGTACAAGTTTTGCTGATATTGATGACAACTTATTGCCCTTGTCATGTATTAAGTCAAAAGTTCAAAATAAAGAATGTCATGGTGTGAAAGAGCACACTTTCAGCCTTTAAAGACAACTATATAACACGTGTGGAAGCCCAGTTTAAAAATTGTCGAACTTTGCTATCGACATACTTCTAAACATGTTTGAATGACAATAACACCCTAGACACAAAAGTTGCCGACAGTTATGCTGTCACTAGTACAATATGTTTTGAACAAAATTGGCACTATTAAATTTATAATATCGGGGCCATAGGAAATTCGTGAAACAGCAGTCTTATGAGAGAAAGCTGGAATGCGTCTCTCAATGATTTCCACTTTTTTAAGCACTTAATGATTATTTTACACATGCAATTTTTCAGGGCTTCTTTTTAGATGTATCAAAGACACTAGTAGCCATGCAGGATCATGTAGCTCAAGCATGTTTTAAATGGAAACATTGTTATACGAGCCTTTAAGAAAATGATTATGGTTTACTACTTTTCGAATTTCAGATGTAGTTGATACAGGGTTATGGCAAAATATTGTTTAAAAATTGTGTTGCATTTGTTACTATAGCATTAATTACCACTAGTTAAACAAACAGTTTACAACCTAATTTAACAAATTTTAGAGAATTAATTAGTTAGAATATTGTTTAATAAATGGATCAGATAGTAGTATTTATAAATTTCAAACCAAAAATGTAACCCTGAACCAGTGAACTTACATGTGTTGTCCTTTACATGCAAGTACTTTCATGCTCATAACATGTACAAGTCAATGGCAAGCATAAAGTTACACAGTCACTAAATTTACTAATTAATGACCTTGAAGACAATTAATGTCACTTTTACTTTATGAGAATTGTTAAGATACAACATGTGTAGTTAGGTCAGATTCTATCATAACTCCAAGATGCTTATCTGCTGCAAAAGTAGAGAAAAACAAAGAGTTACACGAGTGAATTTTCAATTTTCCCATAGCAGTTGGTACATACTTCCTCTGCCGCTTATCACCAGATTTATCCTCCGTTAACATTTTTGGCATTTTTATGCCTCCGCAACCAAAGTTGCCGGAGATTCATGTTTTTCGGGTTGGTTCGTCCGTGCGTCCGATCCAGTCCGTCTGTCCGTCCTTCCGTCCCGTCCGTCCGTCCGTCCGTTACGGCATCTCTGTTTTTTACGCGATACTGAGAACCCGATCAAATTTTGATGTAATCTAGGACTAAGTATGTACTATTGAGCACCATGAACTGATTAGAATTTTGGAGCTGAAGGTCAAAAGGTCCAAGGCTAACCGGGCCTTAAATATGTCTGATTTGGGCTCAGTTTACCGCGCATAATAGAGAGCGGCTGCGTCGCGATTGGTCATGTAACTTGTATAGTGAAGTATGGTTAGAGGCACCAATGAACTGATTTAGATTTTCGGAGCCTGAAGCGTCAAAGCGTCAAAGGTCACTGGGGCCTAAAATATGTCTGGTTTGGCTCGTTACCCGATAAAACTCGAACGAGCAGCTGGTCAGTTGTGATGTAACTTTGGGTGAAGTATGTATTATAAGGCACCAATGAACTGATTAGATTTTGGAGCTGAAGGTAAAAGAGTCAAAGGTCACTGGGCCTTAAATATGTCTGATTTGGGCTCGTACCTCAATAACTGAGAGCGGCTGGTCGGATCATTGTCATGTACTTGAGTGAGTATTGTAATTAAGATGGCACCAATGAACTTGCATTAGATTTTGGAGCTTGAAAGTCAAAGGTCAAGGTGCACTGGCCTTAAATAGCTCTGATTGGGCGTTACCTCATAACTGAGAGCGGTGGTCGCGATTGTCAATGATAACTTGGGTGAAGTATGTATTAAGACGGCACCAATGAACTGGAATTAGATTTTGGAGCTGAAAGGTCAAAGGTCCAACAGGTCACTGGGCCTAACAATATGTCTGGCATTTGGCCCGTTACCTCAATTGAACTTAAAGGCCAGGTCAGATTTTTATGTACTGGCGTGAAGTATGTATTAATAGCACCAATGCAACTGATTAGATTTGGACGTTCAAAGCGTCAAAAAGGCTCAAAGGTCACCGACCTTAAATATAGTCAAGATTTTGCGGTCGTTACCACGTACTGAGAACGGCCAGTCAGAATTTTATGTTACTTGGTGTGAAGTATGTGATAATTGACAGGCACAATGAACTGATTAGATTTTGGAGCATGAAAGCGTCAAAGGTCAAAGGTCACCAGGCTTAAATATGTCTGATTTGGGCTCTGTTACCGCCCGATTACTGAGAGCGGTGGCTCGCGATTGTCATGTAACTTGTGCTCGTGAAGTATGTATTATGATGGCACCAAATGAACTGATTAGATTTTGAGCTGAAATGGTCAAAGGTCACCGGCCTAAATATGTTGATTTGAGCTCATTGTCGCGATAATTTAAAGACTGCTCAATTGATTTTACTGTAACTTCGGTCAAGGGTACATGGGCTTCTGCTTACTTCAATCTAATTGGTCTGTCGCTAATGGTAACTTAAAGGCTTTTCAAATTACATCAATTGGATGGCGAGTGCGGATGCGAGGGG
>JZLH01S0629499.1:17736-28650 GCA_001188425.1 Eucidaris tribuloides | reverse complement strand
TGGTTTGAAATTGTGCTGACAAATTGAAAATTGTTGCTTGAACAAAAAGATATCATATAAACTATACTGAATTAAATATTTTCTGTATTATTGACAAGTGCCAGTCTCCTGATTTAAAGTCGACTAATTGCACTGATTATTGTCGCTAAGTAGGAATATTGCCTGAAGTTTATCCTCACACAACCAAATAAAATTTATGTTAAATATCTAAAAGGATCCAGAATGCTTTAGTAGTTGCCTGTAAACTTTATGAATATCTGTGGGTATACTATAAGATTATTCTCTCTGAAGGATAGCTCTGATGCATCAAGTTCATTTAAGAAGAGGACTGAAAAATGTAACACCACCAGGTATTTGGGGGTCCCACCATACGACACATGACCTAATATCCAGCTCCGTGTGATGGTAGAAAGAAATGCGTTGGGAGGTTTTTTTTTAGCCGAATGAGGCTAAAAAATGTCGGGAGTTTGTTTTTAGCGTTGGATATGGACGTGGCTGATGTTCACCTCCATATGACGCTTACTCGGAAGTTTGTTTTTTAGCGTCAGACATGAATGTTGTTGATATTCAGTTCAGTATGACGCTTAAAAAGAAATGGTCGGGGGGGGGGGTTTTGCATCAGACATGAATGCCCAATGCTAAAAAACAAACTGCAGTGGCAAATGGTCATAGAATTTTCCATTTAGTTACAGTGTCTTGTCTAAAATTTATTGATTCAGCATACTTGAGAGTACCATGCAGATGACAAGCCTGTACTATTTTATTTTTTTTGTGTGTTTAACGTTGACAAAATTTGCATCATATTGTTTGTGGGAATAGAAATTGGGTATGTAATACCTGTTTTCTCCAGGGTGGGAATTTTCGGCAACTTTCGGAAACTTTGAATATATTCGGACATGTAGCATTTGAATGTAAAAATTAAAACGATCATTCATCTATTTAATATCAAAAATGTCATTATATCAAAACATTTACTCTAAGTTAAATACACAGAAGTGAATAGATGATACAATGTAAAGTCAAAGCTGGTGCCAAAGCTAGCTGTCACACACGCCGCGTGTGTGTGACTACAGCTAGCTAGCGAGTTTTTCGCGTTTTTCATGATTTTGACGAAGAAATAAGGATGAAATCATGATTGGCATGACTGAGGTGGGCTAGCTTGTGCCAGTGGAAGTAATTTCTCACTTGTGCATGAAATAAATCGTATGAAATTGGTTATTTTACGTCCGTTCGGTGCCCCCGAGATTCGGGGTCACCGCGGAGCTTAAGTACAGTAAAGGCTGGGTTCCACAAGGTTCGGACTGTGGAGAAGAGCTAATAGGGGTAAATGTAAAATGTCCGTCCAAATCGTCCGTTAAAACCTCTGAAAAACGACCGAACTCGACACGGGCTGAAGCCTTCGGTCTCTACCTAACGGTAGTTTAGTACTTACAAATGGTGTGTTGAAAGTTTGAGATCCAAACATGTACGTCATGAATTTGGTGTTTTATGAGAAAAACTAATAACGACATGTTACCAGAATGTTGTTCTTTCTGTGAGTTTAAATTTTGCTCAAATTTGCAAGTCATGGTTATGTGTACCGTCGCAAGACCAGCGGAGCACACTGATTGGTTAAAGGCTAAACTCCGCGCGACCTTCGGCTAACGGCTGATCGGACAATTTTGGAACGGCCTGTGCACGTCGACGTCACTGTATATTTTGAAGTTTAATTGTCCAGATTTTCACCAAAACTACATATTCTACCCAAAGGTTCTATGACAGATGTTTATTTATATTAATCTTCACATTGTGAATGATTCGAGGTGATTTCATTCATTTTACCGTTTTCTGACGTGCAAATCCCTTACTCTGTCTTTAAACAGTATGTTTATTGTGTCCTCAACTGAGGACTTCTTCCAATCTTGCAATTTCTCTTGTGCTGACAGCCTTGCTGAATATATTGAATAAAAAAAAATATAATAATGTGCATTTCATTTTGCAGCTCTTCATTTGGACCAAGTTCACAATGGAGGATTGTCTCCAAGACCCCGTGATAAAAGACACATCCAAATACCTACGTCAGGTGGACCAATTAACAGAACTTCTATTGATGGGTAAGTGAAGTCTAGTTTCTGTGTCTGTGATTGAGTGATTACGTACAAAATTATGCATACTTTATTTCAGTATATTTTATACACTTCAAGCCGAGGCAGGGCTTTTAAGGGGGGGGGGGGTGGGGGAGAGTGACGTATTGGGATGAGCAGTCAAAAATGCCCCAAGATCCAAATGAGTTTACCAATGTAGACACTGGATAGAGAATAACATGGCTGGAAGGATTTGTCTTGAATTTGTTTACTTTAGGAGAAACAAGCATTCATTTATTACTATCCATTATGACCCTAGTAGAAATTGAACACATGTGCTACACAACAAATTTGACCGTCACATCACTTTCTTATAATAATTGTATAACAAAGAGAAACTGTTTGACCCCTGGCATTTGCACAACAGAAAGATATCATTGGTACACATACATGTATATTGTGTTGAAATTGAGGACTACATTCAATGTCATTTCAGTTGGTGGCCAGTCGATTTAGGAACTCAACAGAAAAGAAAAGCTTGGGGAACCAAATTATTAAAAGTGTATAAGTGCCATGTGTAAAGAAAAGAAAGAAAAACATGGATAATTTTTATTGTTCAGTTCTACTTGAAATAAGAGTTTGATTTTTTTTAATTTCAGCTAAGCTAAAAGACATTAGGAACATGAAATTGCAATGGTGCTGTATCATTCCAGTCACTTTGAAAACCAGATATTTGGGACAAAAGGTTGGTCATTGGCTAACCATTTCCAGAAAAGACTGTTCTAAGGTCAGAACAAAACTTTCAATACCAAGGACTGCATTGCTGTCAAAAAAAATCAAGGGGGAAATTGCAGAGAAAAGTGGCAACAATCCCACCAGTTGTTTATAAAATAATGACTCAATTTATGTAACTCCTGTATACTACCCCCTCTATAAATTCATGATTTTTGTCTCGAATTTTGATGTTCTGTTACCGATTTGCCCATCATCATTTGCAGTTCTGCAGAAAATGAAAGATTCAAATCATGCTGTCGCAAGCTGTCATTTTGGGCAATTGTGATATCAACAATTGATCATGTTCATGATCACCAAAAATAGCGACTTTTAGGTACACCGAAGAAGACCAAAGTAGGAGTGAGAAATCTCAATGTAAACAGCAAAATTCAAGGAAAAACATGGTGCATGCAAAGAGTATCTGTAGATTGATCTGCAATTTTATGAATAAATGTCAGCGTAGGAAATACACTGGGGCTGAGGCGATTTAGCCCCCTAAAATAATAAAATAGCCCTCAATTTTCCTCATAGGGTTCAATGTATCACATACCAGCATTAATCAGGCTCGAAAGTAGCCCCCCAAAATAAAATTTTATTTCCTGCCGTGATAAACGTAGTAATAGAACTGGTCAGTGGTCACTTCTGCATTTTGCCCCTCATGTTAGTGATAATTATTTTTGAAAATATGTAGTCTTCAAGTCTCATATTTTAAGCTTTTTTATCCAGTTACTCAAAACCAAAAAATTCAAACTGGTTTTATCTTTTGGCGGTCAGTACTATTATCAGTCGGATAAATCACTGGGGGGGTTGTAGTTGCCATGTAAAATCATGTACAATTTGATTAGATTAGAAGGTCTTAGAGGCATCGTATTTACAATATTTCCATTGAAAGAAATGTGAGCTACATAATCCCCCATGCCACTCATGTCTCTGATAAGGTCTAAAAATGAAGCCCTGAAAAAAATTGCAGTTCAAAAAGATCATTTATCATCATTAAATACTGTAAAACAGTAAAAATCATTGAGAGACCATTCCAGCTTTTCCCCATAGACTGCTTTGTTGCAGAATTTTTATTGACCAAGAATAATTGATGTGCCAATTTACATATTGTACAGTTGACAGTATAACTGTCAGAACTTGTTTGTTCTAGGGTGTTTGTCGATTCAAACACTGTCAGATATGTCAGTCTTTGTCAGATAACAAGGTTTGACAATTTTTTTAAAACGCATCTTCCACAATGTTAGTGTCTTGAAGGTCTGGACTGTATGGTACATGAACTGTGCAGTTGTCATCTTAAACTGAACATGAACAGATTAGCATGTAAATTAAAAATACTGTTAACACTTCATGTGCTTTACTGTTATACATGTAAATAATTGATGAAACATTAGGCTAGTATTTGTGATACAAAACTGCACCTTAATATAAGACTTAAACGTACATGTAAACTATTAACGGTCTTGTTTGCCATTCAAAATGTGTACATGAAATTGTTACTGCTGCATGTAGACCATAAAAATTTCCCTCTCATTTGTCAGTTGATTTCCATTTGACACATTATCCAAGCACATTATCATACATGTACAGTAACTGTCTAACATGATATCTGCTATTATCTATCTGTTTTAGAAACTAGTGTAGCCTTAATTACTTTGATAGGCTACATGTGATGTGGCTGTATGAGTTTCACTTGTCCGTACATGTACACAGCTGGGTTTTCCTTGCCTCTCCCAGACCTCGTAACTTTGCCAATTTCCAGGGCGGTAAAATAACCCCTTCCTGCCAGCCCTGACAGGACATGATAGAGACTCCTACATTAGATGCTTCCAGTTCAATTTGAAGCCAACCTAATCTGTATACTGGCTTTGCCTGATGTCGGTAGATTCATACTCTAGGCAAAAGCGAAACGCTATGTTGCAAAGTGAGGAAGGTAGATTTAGTTTGGATTATGTTTAAATGTAGGCCCGTACATACTACAACTACATCACATGTATGAGAAAGTACCTATTGTGTACAGATGCAGTGTTTTAAACATCATTAACATGTTTTTGAAATGTTAAATAAATAGAAACCCTCTCTGATGCTTTTCCCAAATTCTGCCAGTTGCATGTAAATGTACATGTAGTAATCATATTTTCTGTAATAATAATTTCATGATTTCATTTATTTTTTATCATGAAAGCATTGAAACTGGTTGATTCTAATATTAACGAGATGTAGAAATGTAGGCTACATGTATGTAATTAGTGTTGCAGTGATACATGTACATGTATATTGTGTACAGTACTGTATGTACCACCACCACAACTTCTACATGCACGTAAATGGAAAGAGTTTTCAAAGATTGATTGAAACATAACTGAAACTGCACAATTTTTGTGTTTTAACCAGTTTTAGAAATTATAATATCAGGGACAGTGATTTTCCGTTTCAAGAAAAGGCCTTTTCCGTTTCCAAATATCGTCGTGTCAGCGCAAGAACGCCCTTAGACGCCCTTTGTTCATAAACCCGTCAGTGCAGAAAGGCCCTTACTGGGCCCTTATGGAACGTGCGCGTCATTGTGCAAAGGCCCTAACGGAACACGCACATGACCGCAGATACACGCGCACATGTTCCTGTAAGGGCCTTTCTGCACTGACGCGCGTGTTCCATAAGGGCCTTTCTGCACTGACGTGTTTATGAATAAAGGGCGTCTAAGGGCATTCTTGTGCTGACGCGACGATATCTGGAATTCCGTTTCAACTTGCCTGAAAAATGGAAATTACGTTCTACCATAGACTTTGTATACAGGAAGAAAAAAAATGACAATTCCGTTTACGTAAAACTTGAAACAAATATTTCTCGCTGTTTCTGTGTTTTTGTGTCAACTTTTTCTAATTTTTGTTCTGAGTTTCGTGTTTTTTCCTTTCAAAAAGTAAAAATTTGGAGAAAAAAGAGGTTTTCCGTGATTTTCCATTTTAAGTTGTGATTTCCGGAAATTTTGTCCGTTTTCCGTTATCGCGGAAAATCACTGTCCCTATAATATATTTTTTTATTCTTAATTGTACCACAGTTTTAAAGTTAAGATGTGTAATTAATGTATCCCTTGTAATAAGGGACCTCATATTTATGTACATCCTGTCTGGAGGAAGGCATACAGTGAATGTGTAATACCCTATACATGTAGATCATGGGGATACAGTTGTTACCCAAGGACATACATCTTGTGATCAAAATTAAGATTTAAACTGGGCATTTCATATGAGTAATATACAGTTTTATCCACTTAAACCTCGTTTCCACTGTCGTGCAATCTGTACGATTGCCACGATTGGCCATTCGTAGCTGATTGTGAAACTTTGTTACTTCTGTATTCATGTTTGGATACCCTGAGTGGCTTTTCTCAAAGGCTCCAAAAAACTCACTAGATGTGCTCTCTAGTGTAGATCACAAAGTGAAGCGCATTCAGTCTTGTCTGGTAAACATGTACATGAACATAGGCATGGTGTTGGTCTTGTCCAAGGTTGATCCCGATCAGCACGATTAGATGCGATGATCACTTTTGAAAATTAATCGTATCGATCGTGGAAAATTTTTTGAACGGTCCAAAAAAATATTATGATCAACACCATTGCTACAACTGTCCTCAATAGTTATTACACAATTAAGACCACAATTTCAATCATGGTGCGAATCGTGATAGTGGGGATGTAGCTAAAGCCATAATCCCCCTCCCCTTCTGATACATGTATGTTGACATCTAATTCACGGAACTCTTTCCTTTCACTTCAATATTTTCACTGTTTATCTTTTTGTTTTCAGTCCGGAAATAGACAGGAAGTTGCAAGAAATCATGAAACAGACTGGGTTACTGACCACTGAAGGAAAGGTATGTTCATGCCCATTTATTGTATGTTTGGTAATCGTCAGAATGTCATTTTCTTGTCTTTTTCAAGGAAATTATGTCTCTCATGCTGTCAGCCAGGACCACTGTTCATACATTTACATGTATTATGCACAGTACCCACATATGTGTAGTGTATAACTACATACACTGTAGACATAATGTCCCCAAACATTCATGTTAACATTTTAATTTGTCAACATCAGTGATACACATAACATTACAGAGCTAAGTTTGTTTTGTTAATTTAAATTGCCTCTTATCCTCATGGAATGATACCCTGCATGATTAAATTCGCTGGTAAAACAGTACATGTAGAATTCAAGAGGGATATTATTGACTGCATGTTGGTTTACAATGGGCATTTAAGAAAACTAGTAGAAGAAAGATGCTCAAATTACATGTAGGCCTAATGATAAATGTTGCATGGTATTTACATGTACACAAGTGAAATAATGTTTCTTTGATATCTCACTTTACTGTGTTTTGTATTCCCCACAAAACTTTAATGGCAAATTTGTTTATCTTGTACAAAAGTAAGATCAGTACAGTTTACTGTACTGTACATACAATAATGGCAAAACATTCTTGTATTGTCACACAAAAATAAAATGGCAATTATACCTGATGCTGAAAACTTTTAGTTGACTCTGGCTTTTGTAATGTGTTCATGCTGGTTGTTCCTGGAGTTCCTACATTGTAAGACAGTAATTTAATGTTGCATGAAAATTATGATTATTGGTGGGTTAAGTAGTGTGCCACTGCCCACTAGTATCTTTTGAGCATGTGTGTGCACATTCCAAATGTGTATAATAACAACAATAATATTGATAATATTATGATAAGAAATAACTAATGATAATAATAGTGTTATTATTAATTATTATTACCAGTATTATCATGATTATCATTGCTGTTATAGTCATGATCATCATTTTGTCTTTATTGCTTGATACATCATGATCAGTTAGCAGTCAGTTAAACTTTTCAATAAAGCACTAATTATGACCAAAAATTATGAGAAATTATGATTCCTTGAAATGAATTATAAAGTTACACTGTCTGACTACATGAATATATTAAAGTTTAACAAATAAAATAATCACTCATGGTGTTGTAAACACTGGTAATTTTATGTATGTGTACATCCCATGTTATTGTGTTGTTACTTGCCAGTACCCTTTCAATAAATATGTACACCATGCTCTGATACCAGGCCCTGATCATTAAAACTTTTGCAATTTGATTGCAACTCTCAAAATCGATCGCAATTATTCACCAATCAGAACCAGTATTTTAAGACTTACAATCGATTTTTGGATTTGCAATGATTGCAAGTTTTATGAAGATCGCCCAGGTCTACTAGGAAGTACCATGTAATACAAATTTTGAGTGACATTTGAAATTGCATTATCATTAATCAGATTAATACTTTCATAAAAAGTTCATGTACATGTATAGATTTATGCAAACATATCACAAGTTGAGACTTCACCTTCATGTAAAGAAAAGTAGAAGAAAAAGAAAAGAAAAAGACATGTCTCTCTGTCTGAATTTGTTCCAAGCCATAAACTACAGTGTATATAAACATTTATCATGTGCTGGTTAGCAGGTCACCTCAAGTATGCACTGAAGGGAGTACTGATGTCCCCCTTCAGGAAATTAAACATTAATTTCAATTACCTCAATTGCCAACACTGAGGAGCACAAAATTTCCTGTTCTCAAGGGGTGCCAAACTCAGTTACCATGACGATGTCATGTACGTCTAACTGTCATTTCACTGAACTTTTGTGCTGCTAAAGTGTATTTGTCACTCGCTGTAGTTTGGGATAATTTTCAGAACTGTTGTGATTTACTCTACATGTACATGTACACATGCATGCATTTATTGCTAGTGCACATGTAATGCAGGACAGATCTGTACACACACACATGTACATTTGACTTTGAACAGTGTGTACATGTTTATGTGCATGCTTTTTATGAGTAACCACAGACCAGGTTATTATACCATGTGCAAAATCAGATTCTGCCTTTATTTTATTAAAGGTATTGGCTAACATTTACCACAGTTAAAAAAATCTGAGCTACTTGATTCCCCATGCTACTATTTTCTTTGATAAGGTCTAAAATGACGCCCTGAAAAAATTGTATTTCAAAATGATTATTTAGTGCTTTAAAAAAGTGAAAATCGTAAGTTGATCGGATTCACCTGCCCATTTTCTCCCATAGACTTACTGTGTGTACACCTAGGCTATTTAAACTCGCCCCGAGTTTTAATTGTTTGTTCTTGCATATCTTGCCATTGGCAGTGTAACTTTCCAAACTTTTTTATTCTAGGGTGTTTATTTTTCCATATGAACACTACTATGTAGTTCTGTTCAGATATCAAAATTTGACAATTTTTTAAATTGAAGCTCCACAATGTTAGCCTATCACTTTAAGTGTATTCAGCCATGCAATGTGAATGTATAGATTCAAACCCATGTTTGTTATTGTTAAGTCTTAAATCATATACGCAAATCACTTATTTGTCCATTATACATGTTTGTTGATGCGGAAATTTCACCACTCTCATGGTCTCCAGTAAAGTCTTGGTCCTCTTAGATGGGAACACTGAGGTGCTTTAGCTCAACAATTATCAATACGTGTAAAAAGTAAAGGAATCTTTATTCTAAATGCCTTTGTGGATTTGTTTTGTGTGGATTTGTTTTTTTAATACAGACAAAGTTGGTAACTTAAATGGAACGGGCTAGAACGGCTTATTACTGGTGATAGTTCTGTTAAAGCCAAACATTCCGATGATGTGTGTATTACCACATCCGGGTTAATTACGGTAGTTTTATTGTTTTAGTGTCATCTACATTAATTTTATACTACAAATGTTTTTTTTTTCTGTCTTCCGTAAGGTTATATTGGGCAGGATACTGTATGTCAAAATCTACTCAAGCATCTGACATGATTATTTTTACTCATCGGCCCCCGAAGGCCATCGAGCTTATGCCATGCGTTCCGGCGTCGCGCGTCCGTCCGTCGTCGCACGAGTTTTGAAAATGCTGTCTCTTCGTCATTTCTCACGATTTGATTACTGATTGTTATATTATGATATAGGGCTTAGGTGGGGATTTAAAACTTCTCTACAGCAGAATCTGTGAAATCTCATTATATTTTTTAATTTTATGCAAGATTTATCGTAAATTCACAAAAATTCTTTCTTCATCTTCATTTTCTCAATCCGATTTTGGATTTTTGGAATTTGCTTTATTTGTAGGCTGTAGTTATGCACATTAAACTTTACACAGAATTGGTTGAAATTATACCTTCCATTGATTAATTTGTAATTTATGCCAAATTTAGCCCCAAAATAACCAAAAATGCTTCTTTCCCACATTTACGTAGCGATTTTGCATTCTGTTTTGTTTGATCTCGAGTAGGCTACGGTTGTGTTGGCTTCAAGACTCTGCACAAATCTTTTGAAATTAGATCATTATTGCAAAATTTTACAAACTTAAATCAATTATTGGCAAAATTTATGGCAAAATTTGCGATCACAAAAATGTTCTTCTCCGTCATTCTCAACAATTTTTAAGTTTGTGATTTACTTTATTTGGTATGGGCTGAGTCATGCACATTAAACTTCTACACAGAATTTTTTAAATATATACTCATTGATTTAATTATGGTAATTTCTATCGAAAATTAGATCCAAAAATATACAAAAATTTTCTTTCTTCTCTTCAAATTTCTTTTACGATTTCATTCCTGTTGTTTTGAATCTGATAGGCGCTAGGTGGGGGCTTCAATTTACACAAATTTGTGAATTAATCAATTTGCAAATTTAAAATTAATCAATTTATGAAATTTATGCAAAAAATTTATTCAAAAATCGACAAATAAAAATTTAAAAAAGATGGTTCTTATTCATTTCCTCACAATTTTTTGATTTAGGTTTTGCTTTTATTCTGGTTAGAGCTAAGCTTTGGACACTTAAACTTATGTTACCAGAATTTTTAACTGTTGGCTCCATTAGATATAATTATGGTATTTATGTCAAGATTAATTCCTCAAAAAGTGGAATCCAGAAATTATTTTCCAGTTCTTATTCTATTCAAGTACTATTAATTTTGGTCTCCCTCAAATGCTGTCCTTTTTCAACGAACAACAAAATATATATGATGCCCCGCGGATGGGGG
>JZLH01S0629497.1:89370-112028 GCA_001188425.1 Eucidaris tribuloides | reverse complement strand
ATTCTTTTGTTTTCGGCCTATTGTTTCGATTCCCCTTAACGCACACTTGTTTTCCCATTAACACTCTCCTGCCTTATCGTGTCGAAATAAGCCCAATTGTGCGGATTCGCCCTACGGTGGGTTGTATGCTTATAATAGTAATATAATGATTATAATCATCAACATCATCATCATCATCATCATCATCATCATCATCATCATCATCATCATCATCATTGTAATTGTAATTATCAGCATTAATGTTAACATTATGTTTGCTCCCTTTTCCATTTCTTCACAGTTGAACGACTTTTTGTTTCGTTTTGATAAAGAGCCGTTATTTGTGACTGTTCCCATTTATTATTCCTCTACAGCTGAGCGTGAAATCGTTCGCGACATCAAAGAGAAGCTGTGTTACGTGGCTCTCGACTTCGACCAGGAGATGAACGTCGGTAACGGGTCGTCCACCTTAGAGAAGACGTACGAGCTCCCAGACGGTCAGGTCATCACCATCGGCAACGAGCGCTTCCGGTGTCCGGAAGCTCTCTTCCGACCGTCGTTGATCGGCCTGGAGACGCCCGGCGCCCAGTACACGACGTTTAGCGGTATCCTGCAGTGCGACGTCGATATACGCCGAGATCTCTACGCCAATATCGTGCTCTCCGGGGGTACGACAATGTTTCCCGGAATAGCCGACAGACTCCAACGGGAGCTAGTGACCTTGGCCCCGAATACGATGAAGGTCAAGGTCGTGGCTCCACCCGAACGACGGTTCTCTGTGTGGATAGGTGGATCGATTTTGTCATCGTTATCAACCTTTCAACACATGTGGATCAGTAGGTCGGAATACAACGAGATTGGGCCTGCGATTGTTCATCGTAAATGTTTTTAGATATTTCATAGAATTGCAATATTAAGGTCCCTTTTTTATAATTTGACCTTCATTCTGATTAGACTTAGAGAAAAGTTCCAAAACTGTCACAATCTTTAAACAGGGTTTTCTCTTTTACTGGATGGACGGAATGTAAATTTGTATACAAGTGTGACTGAGACACCGTGTTTTTCTTTTCTTTTTTAAATAAACTTTACTACCCCATAAAGTACATAGATTTTTTTTCTGTAATTTAGATATCAATAATCTGCATTTAACCTGAGGTAATTTGTTTAATTTTTTGCCTTATTTCTGTCTCTTTTGTTAAATACAGGATAGTGACTGCTAGATTCAACAATGCAAAGTAGTATTCTATAAAAACACACTTCATAAAACAAAAGGGTAACAATATATTGTTACAATCACACTCGTGTCAGATATAATGAAGTAAATGTGATAAGTTTGCGAATATTTTTGAAAACTTACACTTCAAAACACTTTTGCAAATATTTTCCCCCGAAATATAATTACTTGTATTCACTTTAAGACATTAACCGTTTGAAATGGCGACGATCACCTAAATATTATAACATCGCTCAAAAAGCATGAACGTATTCTATAATCGTTTTATTGTTTGGTTTTAAACGAGACAGCCGAAACAGCTACAGGGGGATCCGCATGGGCGGTACACATCCGGGTCACGTCAGGTCAGCTCAAGGCCAGAGCACGCGCGATCACATTGGTTGATAAGAAATGACCGTTACCCCAAAATAGAAGAAGAAGAATTGGCACAGGGAAAGAAATGGACTAAAATATCGCCATTTTAAGTATTTTTGTTGTGACTGTTTGTTGAATGACATCTTATTCCTGGCTATACTGCACCCGGCATAATGCAAGGGTAAGAAAACAGAATATTGCATGCATTGGAGTTCAATGAATTCCTTAACTTATTCCTTTTACTTGCCGGCTCCATCTTTCTTTAAACACTTCACTCTAAACACTCAAATGCTAAATCAACATTTTAGAGGGGGATTACAGAGTCTCAGAAACAACGTGTCAATGTATTTTGTTTTAATCATTGTACTATGTCTGATCACATCGGTTTTACGTTCTGTAATTTTTAGTGTGCCATTTACCCCAATTAATAACAAAAAATGAATACACTTTCTGTTGTGCTCTAATGTGACTGGGGTTTTACATGTTACATGCGTTTCGAAATACACAACCCAGCCCGCATGCATTAATTCTTGCGTGGATTTGTGAAAAAGTTAACTTTGTTGTGTATCATTTTAAAGTTTTCTACTTGTTCAACTTATAAAATTATAATTCCACTCAGTGTCACTCACGTCTGTCTTTCCAGAATAATAGATGCAGCGCATGTGTTGTGAAGAGTTCAGTGGACAAGATGATGGTATTCTGACTTTTCCCACTAGCCGCGCTGAGGGCGTAGCGCGGTGTACATTACAACAGTGCAGCTGCAGCCCTACAAATTTTCGTCCGTCAAAAATTATTTTAAAGTCACCGCAGCTATAGCAAGCGAAATTTAAGGCCAGTCACTTGAGTAAAATTTTCATTTTTTTCGGCTGTCATCACTCCTGCAATTCATTGATACATTTTCATCAATAATTAATATCTAATTTGTAAGTTTATTTTGGATAGTCTTTCAGTGAAAACTTACAGTTCACTTTGGATTACTGAATTCCCGAAAGGTGATGAAATTTAAGCGCGATGACGGCTCACATACTGTAGTCCCCCTAATATAATGAACACGACGTATATTATGAGCACTTTGATATCAAAATGATCGTGTCGTACTTGCTTCTATTCAGCACCCCCGCCCCCCTTGCGAAAAATATATTTAAAGGCAAGGTCCACCCTGATGTCAAGTTGGTTTTAATAAAAGCAGAACAATGAGAGAAACATATTTATGATATGTTTTTGCGAAAATCCACCAAAGAATATACGGAGTTATGAACTGACAAAGTTTTACATTTGTGACGTCACATGCGAGCAGCTCCCGCATTGTCATGTAATATGAATTCCATAAAGCGCCATTTTCTCAGAAAAGTGAAAATTATGCTTCTATGAAAAAAACAACATTCAATTATCATGGACCAATAAAAAGTGGCAAATTATTGAATTAATATTACATGACATATGGGGAGCTGCTCGTATGTGACGTCACAAAATTAAATCTTTGAAAGTTCATAACTCCGCTATGGTGGATTTTCGCCAAACTGTCATTAATATGTTTCTCTCATTGTTCTGTTTTTATTAAAACCAACGGTGGACCTTGCCTTTAATGACAGGAACCAAACCTATGGTATTATTTGGGTATCTGAGATTTGAACATGTAATATAGCAACTGCACACCTATCATACACATCTGCTTCAACTTCAAACGCGGAATGTACCGATAGTAAACTGAAACTAAAGTGGCATGTCCATGCGGCTTGAGACGCAGGGGTAGGGGAATGGGGGGGGGGTGGGGCGTCTGGAAGAGAGTGATGAGCGAAAGGAAATCGATTTGGTCAGAATAAAAATCACAATAGAATATTTGAATTTTTTATATGACTGGTAGCGTGTTAATGACCATTGTTTTCCTGTTAAAGGGCACTCCAACTGTTTCGAGTTCACCAGTGGCTTACTTATGTTGATCTTTTATTATTTCCATTTTTTGGCCTTAATACACAGAATGACAAATCTCCTGTAAATCGGTAATTTCATATACTTTTATTATTTTCTGGAAACAAGCGCGAATACAAGCCCAATTCAAATAGAAAAAAATATGAACTTCTTGCAAAATAGAGATGTTTATCTGACTATTGATTGATTAAAACAGTAACTTTGAATTATGAATCACTAAAAGTATCATTTTCTATGCGTCAACACCGAAGGTGACCTTATACACATCGTTTTGGGGTTGTCCGTCCATATCGTGCGGCCTGCGCGGCCGTCCGACTTTTACTGTTCCCGGCCAAAGGTCACGAGGCCTTCTCCCTTCTGCAAGTCCACCGTAACTCCGTTACACGATGATGGGGATTTTGTTCGAAAGTTATGTGACGGAAAATACAATTTTGAAGTTGGAATGTCAAAGGTCACAAAACATTAATATGTATGTTATTGTCATGTTACCTGATAATCTGCAAAATGTACCTATAAAATTGTGGGCAGTGAATGGGTGATATAAATGATGAAGTTGAAGGATTCAAGGTCTCGTATACAATCATGTCAGTCTACTATAACCACTATTCCATAGGGTATGGCCGACATTTGCTCCTACGACAATGGATCCGACGATTAGTTATGCACTAACCGTGACCTCAACCGTAACACTAACCCTAACCCTATTCTGAACTGGAAACCCAATGACAACCCTAACCCTAACTCTTTGTCTTCTGAGATATTGTTACCGGAGCAAGTGTCGCCGGAGCAAATGTCGGATCACCTCCATAGGCCCATAAATAATAAATGTGTTGATCAAAATATGAACCTACATGTAGATTTTGGAGTTGAAACGTGAAGAGCGTATACATGTCTTTATTAAGATTATTAAGAAGATCAGCTAGATATCATCTTCGTGGCTATAGTGACAATGAAATTTGGTGTATTTCTTATGGAGCGTGGACGAATAACATGTTTTTAAAGGTCAAAAGTCACAAAATTGTTAAATCCTGCGTAGCAAGCAACACGAGCTTTGTGCGCGGGGGCATACCCATCCATTATTATATTGCAGTCGAATTGCTCTATAGTCTCATACGTATTTGATTAATAGAATTGCAACTATATTACATTCACGTTTTTGCTTTCGTCTTTTTCTTATGTTGCTATTATAATAGTGGGACTTTAAGGTTTTATATTGATTAAATGAATTGTTATTTCAAATCCCGCGTAAACGTACCACCTACATACGCAGTATACACGGACAGTGGTGAGACTAGCACTGCTATTAACATGAAAGAAGAAGACTGAAAGCAGTGCTCAATTTAGAACTCTAGAATCAGGTATAGCCATTAAAGGTAAATGATAATGATAGGTGGTATAGCCATCAACTTGGGTAAAACTATTCTGGAATCAAGTTAACTATGTAAGGATTCTACAGTGAATATTTTGTAGTCAAAAGATGACTTGTTCTAGAATAACTTTCATTAGTATGCCTTGTGAGTGACAAATCTGTTGTGTAGCTTTCTATGGGATCTATTTCTATCGGGAATCAAGAGAAACAAGATGCTAGTATCTTCATGCTTGATTCAGCTTAAGTAAACAAATTCAAGATAAACCCTTCCTGCCTGTAGATACACTCCAGCTGGTGTATCCATTGGTATATCTTTCAACCAGTTTGGTTCGAGAGGCATTTTTTATTTCTCCCAACCATGTCACTGCAGGCCTTTAAGGTTACTGCTGTGAAAATAGCTCAGTCAAACATTTCCATACTGTACAGCGGTAACTATCAGACATTAACTTTGTTGCGCAGCTTCCTGTAGATTTAATTTCTATCAGGGTCAAACTTAAATCTAATGGCCAGGTTTGCTAGTTTCTCTTCAAGTAACTACATTCAGTTCAAGGCCTGAATATGTAGTTTAGCCAGTGTATATGTTGGTATATGTTTGAACTCATTTGGTTCTTGAGGCCTTTTTGATTTCCCCCAATCATGTCACTTCCCTTTAACATGTTTAAGGTCAATGCTTTTTCACCCTTAGAACGTGAAACTAACGGGAATTCAAACCCCCAGTAGCAATACACATTATAACTGGGGGAGGGGTGGGGGGCACTGTCATTACAAGGTGTACACCATGCGCGTGAGGAAAAAAAACACGTAAAAGGGGTTGTTTTTCATAGTTGGGTGATGTACGCGCTTACAGTGAAAAGGGTATCAAAATCGCCAAAATCAGGAAAAAAGGGTAAACAGAAGGTTTACTTTAAAAGGATATGTTTTCAGACTTGAATACTTATTTAGGGTATTCGACATAAGGCTTACTTTGAAAGGGTATCTTTTTAGACTTGAATACTTGTTAAGGGTATTCTGAGATCGACTTTCAATTACTTGTTTAGGGTCCATTTTGAGAGTCCATACACGCGCATGGTGTACACCTTCTAATCACAGTCATGCTCCCCCCCCCCCGAATAAGAAAGTCACTTTACTCTATCATGATTCAGGACGACACGAAGAGATTGTAATTATAACAGCAGGTAACCACTAAATGTTTCTTGAAGAGAAATGGCGCGATCGCAAGAATTCCTGAATTTAAGATGCAATGATGCTAGAATCAAGTATATTGTTTGACGTTATTGCTGTGAAAATTCTACGGTCAAACATTACACGTGTGTTGTACAATGATAAAACAAAATGCTGTAACGTTCAAATTTATCGTGTAGCTATGGGTAATCCATTTTTTTTTAATTAGGTTCACACTTTAATTCAATACTGAAAATGGATGCTTGTTTCTCCTACAAGTAAAAAAAAAAAAAAAAAAAAAAAACCTAGGACAAAATTGCCGACCTTGCCATTCACACTATCTAGTGTATAAATGTTTCAACTCATTTGGTTCTTGAGGACTTTTTTGTATAATCCCGATCATGTCACTGCTCTTTTAAGATACATGTACTACTTGCGTTTGAACTTATTGTACATGTATTTAAAGTTTAGGAAAACATTTTACAGTATTGATACAAAAACTTACGTTATTGGGGGCTACACCAATTTTTCTCTCAACCAGTGGTTCTATAAGAAGAGTGGAATATGCAAGTGAAATGATAAGCAGTTGAGTATTTGATTAAATGGGTTAACGAGACCGATCAGAACTTGACTGCGTACACGATAATCAGTGCAAGCCAGTTTAGAAACATCATACGTAAGTAAATGACTGATAGTGATCAATGTAGACTTGTACATGTAGATATACTGTTGTACACAATCAAGTTATAATAAACATGAAAAATGTATAAATATTACATTTCCAGAACTTTGTGTAAATAGGACGTTGGATTATGCTAGAGTTGAGTTTGACTACGTTAGATCAAGTCATTAGTACAAAAAAAAGTTATATTAACGGTGTATATTATTGTTAATTGTATTTGACTATCTCCTTTATTGTTACAAAATAATTGAAACAATAAAATGGCTTTATATCCACTCAAATCACCTGTCAAATGTTTTTGTTTTAAGGTCTATTGTTTATCCAAAATACAGCTGACATTGGATCGGAAAGTTATTTTGCTCCCGCGGTTTCCTGACATTGTCCTGTTGACATTATACGAACTGAGCGGGGCTGCAACTCAAAATTTTGATTTCCCCCTACGCCGCATGCGTATTTCCCCTACGGACACTACTTTCCCCCTACGCCCAACATTCCAATTTTCCCCTGCGTATAATTTTTTCCCTTAAATAAATAAATTCAATTTAAGGCCTGGATATGCATTCTGACCAGTGTATAATATTGGTATATGTTTGAACTCATTTGGGTCTTGAGGACACTACGGCCACCAATAGCCCAATTTTCCCCTGCGAATATTATTTTTCCCTTACAAAAATCCACTCTTCCCCTACGAAGTTACCCTTTTCCCCTACAAAACAACCTTAGTAAATGCAAGTGATTGATCACGGTTTCTTCGCCGGAGTGGACAACAGATGAAAATAAACTGGAATTCTTTGGGATTTAAGAATATTACTGAAAATTGTCAAAACCCCCTACAAATCATCAAACACCCCCTACTTTTCCCCTACGGTATATGTCATTTTCCCTGTAGCTATCCCCGACTACCTACACTGGGCTAAAATCCCTACGATAGGGGGTTTCCCCTACGAGTTGTACCCTTTTGGAACTGAGTCAAATTGTAACCGCTTAATGGCCCGCCCTCGGTTCCGATCAGCGTTCAATCCGGTATTTCCTGCCTGCATGGGGGTGTAGATGTTGATATCGATTCGTACAATAGTATACGTGGATATCAGCCAGTGACGGAGGTGCGATATGTACTTATCACACACCTTGACCGGTGGGCGTCTCCGGAGGTTTTTATCAATGGGGGCTCGAGGGCGGGGGGGGGGGGGGGGGTTCGAGCAAATTTACTGACCTGTTTTATATCCGAGAGTATGGAATAAAAAGTCCTCAATTTCTTTTAAAATAACTTGCTGATGGATTTCCATTAGAAGACTGTTCCATCTCCCTCTCCAAAAATATACAGTAAATAATTGGCTTGCCGACGTAGCTCTTCAATGTATGTGTGTGTCGTGTGTGTGTGTGTGTGTGTGTGTGTGTGTGTGTGTTTGTTCGTGTGTGTACATGTATGCATGTATGTTTGTGTGTACGTGCATGTGTTTGCGTTTGTGTGTGTGTGTTCGTGTGTGTACATGTATGTATGTATGTATGTATGTATGTATGTTTGTGTGTGTGCATGTGTGTGTTTGTGTGTGTACATGTATGTATGTATGTAAGTAAATATGTATGTATGCATGTATGTATGAATGTATGTATGTGCGCGTGTGTATGAACACGTCTGTATCAGTATAAAGTACAGTTTCCGGCTGCTTTACCATTTCTATCATTAAAGGAAAGTGGCACGGGGTACTTTAACCCTATACAATGCCCTCAAAAGACATGCAAAATCAATGGAGTTTTTTTGGTAAGAGAGCTGAGAGGGTTAACGGACTTTGATAAACGAACCCCATCATGGTTGTTCAACCTATCCAATCATACAGACCACCTAAATTTTAAGGTTTAGATAAGCTGAATACTGTTGGAAATAATGATCACATCACGAAATTAGTGTTGGTGAGAAGATAATACATCAGATGTGATGGACAACTATATTGCTCTGTGTAGAATCGTACTCATAAGCAACAACTTTTGTGTACACAAACAAATTCAGAGGAAGATTTATTTGAAATATTGCTGAACACTTCATTGTATTCTATAGCTTTAATACACGTTTTTTTGCTTTTTAAATTCTCTTGTTAGGTAAATATTTATTTCTGTGTGTTTGATCTTGCATTTTGTATTTATGCCTTCGTATTTGGCATATATTGTCATTTGCATTTTACGCAGGGCCCCTTAATTGGAAGAACAGCATTACTGAAAGGGCGCCTCTGTTGAAATGGTGAAAATATTGAAAAATAAAAATGCACACCAATTAATCTATACAGTGTGTCCCAGAAAAAAAGGAAACCGGATTTCATGGCAAAAATATTCTATCATAATGAATACTTTGTTCAATGAATTAGGCATGATTGTAAAGCTATGTTTCTCCTCTTTCATTTGATACATTACTTATTATTGATCGTTCACGCATAATTGAACTAAAACAATGGATATTGGTGCTACCAAAATTTCATTTGCACGCGCATATTCCATCTTTCAGTCCATTTTCATGGTAGTAAATGTAATTGTTTTTAAAAAATAAAAGTATGACATAATAATTCAGAATTTTCTCTTTGATATGACACCTCAGGCGTAAAAAGTGAATCATGTATGCCGGAGAACAAGTAAAATTAAAACATGCCTGTTTTAGCGTGATTTTTTTAATGAATAAATTTTGAGAACTGGAAGCGTCCAGAACAATACAGTTCACGCACGGCTGACATCACATAATTCCTTGCTCGGGACACAACAATAGGCTCCGAATCATGTTCGCAGAGTAATTTCTTGGTTGCTGGTTGCCAATTCCAGAAACAGGGTTAAAGAATGCATTTTGGAACATTTCTGAAAACAAGCATCATTTCAAATTGTCTTTTCTCACTGATGCAACACTTACTTTTCACAAATGTGGTATCATATGAAAGAAGATAAAATTAGCTTTTCAATGATGCCCTTCAATGTCGAAAATACTCAGATTACATTCAAGCATGAAAGTTTGAATTTCAAATTTGCTCGTGCAAATGATTTTATACCCGTGTCCCTTCTGATTGTCTTTGCTCAGTCATGCGTGAATGAAAATCTCTCTGACTGGTATCAAATGAAAGAAGAGAAAATATGCTTTCCACCTATGTACGATTTTTGTGTCCTATTTGTTATTAACATATAAAAATATCTTCAACAATCTCGGTTTCCTTTTTTCTGGGACACACTGTATATAAAGTGAGTATGGTAAGTGCAGTTTATACGTACACTCTTAAAACTCAAATACTGCATCAACATTTAAAAGGGCCGAGGAGTGACCACACTTTCTGAATGTTGTATTTAACCTTTTAAACCATCTGTATAAACGTTAAATTCATCTGGATGAAAGGTTAAATGCAACATTTAGAAAGTGTGGTCACTCCTCGGCCCCTTTAAATGTTGAAATAATTTTTCAGTTTATAGAGTGTAGCCTACCTTGCGATGTTCAAAGTGCCTATAAGTAGACTGGGGGACTTATAGGTAATAAAGTGTACATTTACTTTGGTAAAGATCATTACTATAATTATCTTTAAAGTTAAAATTAAGTTTATTCGGAAAATAAAATATTTACTGTAACCAAATAAATCTGTGAAATTGTATGAAATGATCACAATTAGATTCGCAGACTGCAAATAGTACGATAAAATGGCAAGGTTATAAAAGTAAAAACGTGTGCAGCAAAATTAACAATAAAAAGGAAGTTATAACGCTCAATTCTAATAATGTTTACAGGAAATGTAACATTTCCCCTGTTTTATAAAGATAATTTATCGCGTGGCTATCAAAAGTTCATTAGCATATACCCAAGCAGAAACGCACCAACAGTAATTTGTCTCTAATTTGATAGCCATTAATTGTTTCTTTTGATCAATTTAGGTAGAGGCAATTTACTGTTAAGGTCCTGCTGCCTATAGAGTATATGCTGACGACATTCTGCAAATCACATGACAACCGAAAAGACGATTTTAACATCATTTAAAAAACTTCCGTAAATTAAAACCAAATCGATTAACATTTTGATATCAGGACTCTCTTTTTCAAGAAACACGTTGGAGGGGGGGGGGGGGAGCTAAAATACGCACATACGATAATTTGTCTCTAATTTGGCGGCCATAGAGGCAATTTACTGTTAAGGCCCTTCTGCTTACACTTATACAGCATAACGAACTTCTGCCAACCACATGGCAACCTAAAAAGACGATTTTAATCTCATTTAAACTACTTCCGCAACATAAAACTCAATTAATTCTCATATACGATATCAAAAGTCAAGAAACACGTAGTAGAAAGCTAAAATGCGGTAAATTTAATGTTCCAAGGCTATTTTAAATGGACATGTCCTCAGCAACGGTCATGGCTGAAGAATCATGCACTAGGTCGAAGCATGGACCGTTCGAGTAGTAGTGTAAGTCCATGGCCGAAGTAATGCATGTGACACCACGGACCTACCTTTAGGTCCATGGTGAAACTAAAACAGACATAATGTTATCCATTAGTGATAACTATCACTATCGTTGATACCCGTGGTTGATTTATCGACTGAAAGTAATATCGGGCTGGTATAAAGGGAGGTAATAGTTCGCACCCTGGAAGGAAGTTCACGTCCTGTGAGTTAAATCTGTACTTTCTATCTGTTGGACTCCAGTAGCCAGTACGATTTAGAAGTCTTTACTTTATTTCAACAATATAATTGAGATACTGCCTTGTGAGACGTTATTATTATTTTTTTAGTTAGTTTGAACTAAAAATACTACAGTGACATCAATACAGCTTAAAAGAATTAAGGTTAAACACTTTCACTTGCTAGGATTACAGAGTATTTGACCAACGAAAATTTGAGATTGACTTAATCCTGTTGTTCGAAAATGTGTAGTTAATTGTATACACATCTTCAGGCAATGCGTCAATAAACTAAAGCATCTTGTTTTGTTTCTCTTCAAAGCGTGTATACAACTTGTTCGGTTGATGTTACATACACGCACACACGACAGACACGTAAACACGCTCGCACACACACACACACACACATATACGTACAGTGCGTACTCACACATACACATACACATTTATATAAATTTACATTCATAGATATGAAAATATATATTTACACATGTGTATTTATTTATATGATATGTACATTATGTTTTTTTTACAAACAAACAAAAGCATACGAAATTAATTATGCTACATGCAGTTGAATACTCGTTAGAAAACAAATTGTTGAAAGTGTGGCTTAGGTCAGGCCCTGGTTGTATTCCATGACGAAGGAGAGTTTCAGATATAAATCGGCACATGAATTCTTGTCATCTGACAAAAATTCTACAACATAGCAGTCTATGTGGGAAAACTGGAATGGTCGTTCAATGATTTTCAGTGTTTAAAAGCACTTAATGAACTGCAATTTTTTCAGGGCTTCATTTTCAGACCTTATCAGAGACACATGGGGGTTCATGTAGCTCATTTTTTTAATGGAAACATTGTTATACGATGCCTTTAATGATAAACCTTTTAATAACATATTCACTATCGGAAAAATCAAAACAACATCCGTGGCATACGTGGTATGTGATACATGCCGTTTATATTACAAAAGTGTGTAGTAATGCGAACATTCTTTAACTTGCCAAAATTCAAAGCTATATTTGAAATAGATAAAAAAAAAAACTTGCTATCAAACGTGGCAGTCCCTTGTAAAGTTGTACAAGACAGTTTACCTTCAACTAAGGAAAAGGATGAACGCACCTTACACCTTCCGCTTTTTTTTTAAATGTGGGCCCATTTCTTTTTTCTTATCCAGTTACTTAATTTTGAACTTGAATGAAATACATCATATCATGATAAATGAATAACACATAATTTAAGGGAAGTAAAAGGCAGGCCATTCATAATTCGAAAAATAGAATTATCAAAATTAGACAGAGAAAATACAGGCAAACACAACACACACAAACGCACTCAAACAAGCAGACACATACACACACACACACACACACACACACACACACACACACACACACAACACACACACACACACACACACACACACACGCACGCACGACACACACACACACACACACCACCACATTTACAACACTACACACACACACACACACACACACCACGCCGCGCGCACGCACACACACACACACACACAAACACACACAAACACACACACACACACACACGCCATAAACACCACACACACAACAACACACTCACACACACACACACACACACACACACACACACACTCACACACACACACACACACACACACACACACACACACACACACACACACACACACACACACACACACACACACACACACACACTCACACACACACACACACACACACCACACACACACACTTTTAGCCACCCCGCCACCAAAACAAGGAGAAACAAAAACAGACTGTAGAAAATGATGCATTTTATAGTGTATTTCCTTCTGTTTAGTTTTAATGAGACTAATTTACATGTATGTGAAATAACAATCAAACCGACTTCACTTCCTTTTTTCTACCGTTCATATATTTTTGTCGAAAACACCCCCGGACAATACTAAGCATACTTGTATCACAATCAAATGATTTTATCGTATACCTTACAAAACTACAAAAGTACTGAAATCAGAAAGGAAAATTAATAAACACAATTAGAAAAAACACACAATTTAGCTATCAGAATCAGAGAACGCACTTCGTAGTGGTTAGACTGTAACTCAGTCCTCCGTCAATTAGATTAGTTATATCGATACACATTACTGTTATTTATATACTTGTGCTTAATTAATAGTATCTATGTTTGTAATATCCACGTTGCGTGTAATGCAGCATTTGGTGAACAGATCATGAAACAATCACGAAACAATCACACCAGTTTAATTTGAATCACACATGTAAACGCTCATTCTATTTAACACGAGGCGGGATCGTATTTCATATGGCGCCATGAAAACTCTTTTAAGATATTGTCAGGTTTCCCAATATCCAATTAAAGTGAAAGGCTAACATTGTGGAGCTTCAATTAAAAGGAAAATGTCAAAATTGGATATCTGAGCTACATAGTGGTTTTCAAATGGACAAATAAACACCCTAGAATACAAAAGTTTGGAAAGTTATGCTGCCACTGGGAATATATGCATGAATAAATAATTTCCACTCCGATGGAGGATAAAATAGCCTAGATCTGCATACAGTAAGTCTATGGCAGGTAATGGGTAGGTGAAACCGGTCAACTTGAGTGTTTGTAAATTTTCACTATTTGAAAGCACTAAATTATCATTCAGAAATATTATTATTTTTTTAATCTTAGCTTCATTTTCGGACCTTATCGATAAAAAAACACTTAGAGCCTGGAGGATAATGTAGCCCAAATTTTTTTTTTCTGTGGTCATTATTAGCCTAGGGCTTTCAGTTTGCACCCATTGTATGTTTTTCTTTTTTCATATTATACGAGTATATGTTGTACATTTGAAAGGTGAAATGTGTTTGGTTGTACTTTGATGAGGTCTAAATTGAACTTGCAAGATTGCAAAAATAAACCCAAAGAATACTGATATTTTTGCACCATTTAGATTTTAAATTATGTACGATTTAACTTAATATCTGATTCAGGAGTCGGGACATTCTTTAGAAAAAAAATATATAACTGAAAGTTCATCAAATGAATCCATACATTAGGTCATTTCACGTGACATGATAGAAGAGAAAGTGATCACTAGGTGCAATTACAGGAAAGGTCAACTTAAAGATAAAAACACGCTTAAGGCAAATTTATTCGAAAAATATAGTAGATGAAATTATAACAACCATGAGGGCAATTCCAAGCAAATGAGGAAATTTATCAAAAAACTGAAATGTCTCTATCATGTTAATTATACGACCTATCACTAACCTAATGCCATGGATGTTCATAAATAATAAAAGTCTTTCAAATTCGATAAAATTAATTTTCATTTTCGTTGATTTCCTCAAGATCTCGAACCATCATTAAAATTGTATGTGTGGGACTGGAGGTAAAAACTATCACTGAAATGCTAATTGCGCAAGTTTCTTGTTATATTTTTTCTCTCAAAATGCCCATCATATGACACAATTTTACTCACAATCTACCTTTGCACTGGTGCTATCTTTTAAGGCCAAATAAGCTTATAAATAAGTTTAATTCGGCGAGCAAAACAAAAATCAGACCACGGCCTTGGGAAGCGGGGGTGTTGGGGTTCTGCAGAATTTTTTCAGGCCTGCAAAAACTCGTGTATGTCATGATGTATAACATTATACGTCGTCCAGGGATGGTGCCCCCTATTTTCTTCAAATTTTGCCGTGAAAATTTTTGTTTTGGCCGCGAAAAAGTATTTTGGCACCACCGGTGACAAAATCGTTCCCACGTCCCTGAATCAGACGGCAATATGATTCGAAACTTCTAAGATAAGACAGGAAGTTGGATAAAAAAAAAACTTTCTCCAAGTTCAATATTTACATCAAACGTGATTGTTTTTGTGAGGAGTTTATGACGTAATTCACAATTATTGGAAAGGGTAGGGTCTATGTTCGACGTGAGCTCAAGGATCGTACCGATCGTAAGAAATCGGATTTTTCCGGAATCTTTCCACACTGACAACAAAGCATGTAACGAAAAACTTGTTTGAAGTGTGGATGTTTGGTAGCGTATATGATCGGATTGATGCAACTATTGAAAAGCAAAATGGCGGCCGCCCACGGTATGACGGGATCGCTGGGCGGTATCATGAGTGCAACTCCGTAGGGGGTGATGCAAATGAGAAACGCTAAAACGACGTAGAAGAGGTTCTTGGTGATCTCCACCTGACGTTTGCTCAGACGCATCTGCTGTACGCTCGATTGACGCTTGAGGCTCGCATGGACGGACGATGTGGAGGCCTCGCCTTGCTCCGCCATCGCTTTCGTATGTCGCTTGACGTGAAGGTAAACTTTCACGTAACAAACGATGATGATTATGAGTGGGACTGGGTAAAAGATCAGCGCCTGTAATATACTGTAGAAATCCGATAACGGGTGCGTCGTCTTGTGCGAACACGTGCTGTATTTCTCCGCGTAGCCCAACTCGCCTAGCCCCACCATCGGCGGGACCAACGCGACCAGAAATGGCACCGACCAAATGGCCAGCAGCATCATGGCCAAGTTCACTTTGGTGTACACCTTGCGGTAGGCATGTAGAGCGTGTGTGATGACCAACCATCGGTTGATTGCAATCGTAGCTAATGTGAAGAGACTGCAGCCGACACAGGTGAAACTCACCAGCGAGACGATGACACAGACCCACTCTGGTAGCGGCCAGCCGTTTTTGCTAAGCAACGCCACAATATTCCCCGGGACAGTCAGGCACGTCAGCAGATCAGCGACCGCTAAATTAACCACAAAGACGTTGGTGACTGTCCGAAGTTTTCGGGAGAGGATGACCCCGAGCACGACGAGGCTATTGCCGAAAAGACCGAGAAATGTAATGAAGATGAACACGACGGCGAGCACCACGCGCTGGGTGTAGTCATCAAACTTGAAGCCTCGTCCTATGGAGGTGACGGTCGTGCTCGACTCTCGCGAGACGGTCGCATTGAGGTCAATGCTGCTGGGGGTCAAACTTAATTGAGTAGCCATGATTCGTAAAAACTGAAAGTCATCAAATGCCTGGATTCAGTAGATAACCTGCAAAATACAAATAGGAAATTTTGACAGTCAGCCAAAGTTAATCAAACCCATAAACCCTGAAAAGCAGGAATGATAACATATTTCAAAGTGTTTACAGCAAGGACGAAAGACAACCTGATATAGAATGCCCCTGTGATTGAAGGTTTGCAATGAAGGTGTCCTCCTTATTTTCCTTGCTGAATGCAAGATACTTAAGTTCAGACTTTACACTGCCCCATTACATAAACTAATGAATGAATTCAGAAGATTATGAAAAGGTCAATTTGTGAATTCAGAGCAAAAACTTGACCCTTTTTAAAATGGAACCAAGATTGTTGTTGTTTTTTCAGATGAGTGTCAACGCTGGAGCAAGGTCGATCGTATGTAGCCACAGGGGATCACCACAGACTGCACCATATATCTTAATATTAGTTTTTTAAAAGGGAAATTGAACTATATTTGCCAAGAATGCTGAAACATGCATGGGAAATTTACCCAGGCACAGAAGACTTTATCCCAAACACTGTCCCAAACACTGTAATGATATGCTCGCTACGCACCAATATCTTCAAACATTATGACAATTTCTAAAGCATAAGCCATCCATGTCCAAAGGCTTATGAGCCAGAAAAGGCTGCACCCTTAATATTAAAAGAAAATGGAGAAATTCGAGCAGTTTTTGGAATCAGTTACTCGAGAATGGTGTTATTTTAGTTAAGATATTTGTGTATGCTTCTCGAGGGGTAAAAGTTCACGAATTTATCCCAGAATTATAGTTCAAAGATGATGCCTAGTTGTTTAGCCTTTTCATGTACGCTTTATATTATACTGTCGTAATTGCTGTAGTTAAAGAAATACAGTGTTCAATATTTTACGTTGACATTATATTCTAACGAATCTTAGGTAAACAAAGTTCATATTTTGTTAATGCCTTAGCAAATTCCAATAGAATGTGTGTGTGTGTGTGTGTGTGTGTGTGTGTGTGTGTGTGTGTGTGTGTGTGTGTGTGTGTGTGTGTGTGTGTGTGTGTGTGTGTGTGTGTGTGTGTGTGTGTGTGTGTGTGTGTGTGTGTGTGTGTGTGTGTGTGTGTGTGTGTGTGTGTGTGTGTGTGTGTGTGTGTGTGTGTGTGTGTGTGTGTGTGTGTGTGTGTGTGTGTGTGTGTTTATGTATGTGTGTGTGCGTGTGTGTGGATGAGTGTGTGTATGTATGTGTGTGAGTGTGTGTTTGTGTGTGTTTGTATGTGTGCGTATCTGTATGTGTGTTTGTGTGTGTATGTGTATGTGTATGTGTGTATGTGTGTATGTGTGTATATATGTGTGTGTGTTTGTGTGTGTTTGTATGTGCGTGTGTGTGTCATAGGTGTGTGTTTGTGTGTGTGTATCTGTGGGTGAGTGTGTCTATGTGTGTATGTGTATGTATGTGTCGTGTGTTTGTATGTGTGTGTATGTGTGTGTATCTGTGTTTGTGTGTGTGTATGAGAGTGTGTTTGTGTGTGTGTGCGTGTGTGTTTGTATTTGTATGTATCTGTATGTGTATTTGTGTGTGTATGTGTGTGTGATTGTGTCTTTTTGTATGTGTGTGTATGTGTGTGCATAGGTGCGTGTTTGTGTGTGTATCTATATGTGTGTGAGTGTGTGTGTGTTTATATGTATGTGTGTGTATGTTGTGGTGTGTTTGTGTGTGTTTGTATGTGTTTGTATGTGTTTGTATGTGTGTATATGTGTATATGTTTGTTTTCGTGTGTGTGTGTGCGCGCGCGCGTCAAACAATCATTACTCAAACATGGTAAACAACAGTATCCCAAGCGTGTTCACAAGGGCCCGCAATTTTCATTATGCACACTTGTACATCCCTCAAATATCACGCATATTTTTTCTAATAAATGCATTATAAAAAATCCTGAAACAATGTAATATCTCCGTTACTGCAAAAGTGCACCAAAATCTTGTCATTGTTTTTGTTTTTGTTGGCAAGATCGGATAAGGGACTTTAGAAGTTATATGTATGGTTATTTGAATGTGTATGTATATGAACTATTACAATTATTCCAGTTTTATATAATTTTTCCGTACTATAAATGGATTCAATTCAATGCAATACTAATATTGCGTGATTACACAATGGTACGGAAAAGTATATAGAACGTAAATATACCTACTGGAAATTATTTTGATATCGGAACACAATTAGTTATCATACAAATTTAATAATACATAAGATAACATCATACGGTATTTGTACAATAAATGTGCATTAAGACACATACGAAAATAACTGAATAATACAAACAAACAACGTAATACTATACAAATGCAAGAGAAACTATATACATGTATATAAATCTGATCTAGATGAAAATATTTACACAAGTACATACACCATAACCCAGTCCTAAGTCGTGAATTTGCTGAACGTGCAGATTCCAGATATTGTCTGCGGTGAACCGTGAATGTCACATGTTAATTATATAGGATTCGTGCTGTTTCCCTGGCCAATTACTGTTCAGACCAATCAGTACTAATTCGTCTCATGGTGTTCACGCATAATAATTTCGCTCATGAAATCATATAAGACCTGCATGAAACAGATTCCACCACATACGACCGATAAGAAATTGTCCGTTAATTTTAAATGGAGTGATGCGTGACTGCCTTTTACGCTCGAAGGGATGAAAGTACATTTTAATGGAACCATTGACCATCCGATGTATGTATCGTTACTTGATTATGATAATAGCACACAGGATATGTCGAATTTCACGAGGAAATTAGGTGTGCTGTTCGATTTTAATCGAGAGACTTAAAGACATTATAGACTATAATTGTGGAGCTTCAATTTATATTAAAAAGGTCAAACTGTGATATCTGAGCTAGAGGTATAGTGCTTAAATGGACAAATAAACACCCTAAAATACAAAAGTTCGGAATTTACGCTGCCACTGGCAAGATATGCATGAATAATGAATTTCCACTGTGGTGGAGTACAAAATAGCCTAGATCTACACACAGTAAGTCCATGGGAGGAAATAGGCATGGTGAATGCGGTCAACTTGAGTGCTTTTAGATTTTCATTCGTTTAAAGCACTAAATCATCACTTTCAAGTACAATTTTTTCAGGGCCTCAATTTTTAGCCCTTACCAAATTACCAATTACAGATTATGTAACTCACAATTTTTTTAAACTGTGGTCAATGTTAGCCTATGACTTTAATGTAGCTAACGATCATTGGTAATCTTCACTTGAGGAAACTTTATCTTGTGAAATTTCTGTGGTGGTTTTAAAAAGTAATATGAGAAATCTCTGTGACAAGCATTTTCTTTTCGAAAGGCTTACGTTTACATGTACTTTAGGTTCATTGTAGACATGTGCTACATTATGAACAAATGTTGGACTTCAAAAACAATGAAAAAAACTTATTTAGTTTGAGTCAATTTGGATTGCATCCGAATCCCGCCCTTTCCCTTTAGAGAAAGTATACGACACTTTGCAAAACATATTTTAACATGCTGACAGAACTTTATTTGTCTAGATTTTTGCCCTCTATTGTTGTCAATCATTTTGATCTAATGGGCACAGAAGAAGACCCATGCTTTCGAGGCATATACAACTCTATCGACTCGATTTTTAAAGAAAATGTAAGAAGCCATATACATGCCGAAACATTTAGAAAAAAATAAATAAATATATAAATAAATAAATAAATAAATAAATAAATAAATAAATAAATAAATAAATACATACATACATACATACATACATACATAAATAAATAAATAAATAAATAAATAAATAGTACATAATGAGTATGGTCAAAGGAGTGAATGAATCAATGAATGAATCAATCAAGCAATCAATCAAATTCATTAATAAATCAAGTCAGAAACTATTTTAGTATTTTATTTAAAGCCTGATGAGGCGCATTTTAAGTTTAGACTATTTACCCTAGAATTTACATCCAAACTAAATCTATATTTTACTTTACAATGATTTATTTTTATCAATGAATCACGCGATAACGATTCCATTGTAATCATAATTGTGAAGTAATGATCGAATTGTCATTTTTCAAGTTAGTTCAAATTACCACGGCAAATAAAGAAAGAAGCCTTATTTATTGGTTAATTGTGTCATGCCTCAAAAAATATTTTACACCGATTTAAACAGTTGACAGGTTGTTAAATTATACTTTGCAGATGTCAATGAATTTCAACACATGATACAGGTTATAAAAAAAATGACAGATTTCTTTGTAACTTACTTGTGTTGTAATTTACTCGATAAGGTGTGAGCTGTATTCCTCAGACGCCTGTAGTTCACTGGATGCAAAAAGCATAATTATTCCTCGCTGTAATTCTAAACGATAGCTTTCCACATAATAAATTCACCTGACCTGACACTTTCGAGCATAAACAATGGTTAATACTTGACACACCGCAGGAAATTCCGTACTGACTTTGTGACATCAGCTCGCGTATCACTCCGGTCAGGGATTGAACTTGTGCGATCAGGGCTGACACTCAAAATGTTAATTTTCCCCTACGCCGCATGCGCATTTTCCCTACGGGACTTCTTCCCTAAGAGCCCAATTTTCCCTTACAAAGCTATGTTTTCCCCTACAAAAATCCACTTTCTACGAAGTTACGTTTTCACCTACACGGTTTCTTCGCCAGGGATGGACAATGGATTTGCCCTAACCGCTAACAATGTCTACAGATGCATATATAATAAGGGAATTCTCCCGGGGAATTCTTTAAAATCCTTTGGGGATTTAAGAGTTTTCTGAAAATTGTCAAAACACTTACATTCCCTACTAATAATCAAAACCCTATACTTTCTCCATACTGAAGGTAATTTCCCCGTGTGTAGGTATCCCCTGTTACCTACTTTTGGCTAAAATGGCTTACGGTAGGGATTTTCCCCTACAAGTAGCACGATTTACCTTGATTCCGTCTCTTGGCAGGCAATGAAAGACGCATGCATCATTTGGAAACTGCATGGGCAAGTGACATACAGAACATGCAATTTCGCCTTTTAAAACTGAATGCACAACATTTATGTTAATAGAAATTATCACAGTTTGTGACATCAGGGTAAGAATGTCTGTTTTTATTAAATGAATGTCATTCAAAAGGTGTTTGGAGATGAAATGTATTTGAATTTTTATGAATTCTTAATTTTTCGCAGTTGAAGCAGTAGGGTCCAATGAATGAACTTGTAAAGCAGTTTCGTGTTACCATCAGAAAAACACCTACGGTACTGGGGTTTTTTGTGGGGGGAGGGGGTGGGTGTGGGGTGGGGTGGGGTGGGCAGGGTGAAGGAGTCCTACCAAAAATGTAGAAATTGTCCCTTAATATATCGTTTAGGCACATACATGTAGCCACTCTTCGAATCAGCATGTCTTGTAAAATGTCTTATAAAATTGTCAACGAATGAAAACAAATTAATGCCTCCATTTGCACCTTTCGAATAACCCTTACTGTCCGAATTTCGACGGTCAGTCGGCCAAATCGACCATACACACCCCTCTCGGCCTATTCAGAATGCCCTATAGAGACCCCCCTGTTCACCGGACGCATTAGTTGAGGAATAACTAATGGAAAGAAAGATAATTCTTAAAAAAATCCTTTGGGATTTTAAGATTTTCTGAAAATTGTCAAAACCCACTACATTCCCTAAAAAATCAAAAACCCTATACTATTCCTGCCCATACTAAGTCATTTTCCCATGTGTAGGTCATCCCCTGTTACCTACTTTTGGCTAAAAAGCTTACGTAGGGATTTCGCCTACAAGTATCACATTTACCTGATTCCTGTCTCTTGGCAGCAATGTACGCATCGCATGCGTCACTTGGAAACTGCATGCAAGTGACATACAGAACATGCAAGTTCGCCTTTTAAAACTGAATGGCACAAATTTATTGTTATATATAGAAATATCACAGTTGTGACATCAGGGTAAAATGTCCTTGTTTTTATTAAATGAATGTCTTCAAAAGTGTTTAGTAGATTGAGAGTATTTTGAATTTGTAGGAATTCTATAATTTTCGCAAGTTGAAAGCAGTAGGTCCAATGAATGAACTTTAAAAACAGTTTCTTGTTACCATTCAGACATACACCTTACGGCCACTGTACCTGTTTTTTGTTGGGGGGGGAGGGTGGGAGGTGAAAGATCTACCAAAAATGTAGAAAATTGTCCCTTAAATAGTATCGTTTAGCGCTCATACATTGTAGCCAACCTCTCGATTCACCATTGTCTTTAAAATGTCTT
>JZLH01S0629497.1:60371-70579 GCA_001188425.1 Eucidaris tribuloides | reverse complement strand
TGGAGTGTTTTTACCAAGGTCAACACAACACGCTCGCAGATTGAACAGGATTTTTCTCAGTCGGAAACAGTCGTCTTATCCCCAAGCCGAGGCCTTCACTTTCGTTGAAACTGAGTTTTAAATCAACTTTAGACCGGTGGGTTGTCACAAACCAAGGAATATATTTTGACAATATCTCCACTGGCCATGGTTGGTACGCAAATACCTAGCTACGTTGCCAATCCAGTAGGGGATAGAATGATGAAGTTTGAATAATCTAGAGGTTTGCAGCAATTATTTCTCCCTTTTCCGTTAGGTCGGTAGTCATTCCATGCATGTAGGGTCATACATGGCAAAATGATTATTTTTTTCATTGAAATGATCTTACTCTTGTTCTAATTATTGACATCGGGAAAAGGGCAATATTTTAAATATTGGTAAAAAGGTGACGTTAAATGAAAAGTGCAAGCGATGAACACGGGTAATAGAAGTATATTTCGTATGGAGTATGTCGTTTTTATCATGTGGATTAGTCCACAAATGCCAATTTAAATTACCTCGGCACAAAACAGCTCATTGGGAACTTATAAAAGTTTAAAATATACCAAATAAATTTTATTAATAAGGCATTATTGATATATTCAATATGACGCAGACATTATTCCATTCCAAGTATGACATGTAGTTAAAATGATGAGCAGTCTGCATTGGCTGCATTACATGAATTAAACAATAGCAAGGTAAGTAAAAAAAATTGGCAGTGTTGGAGCAGTCAGTCTTTCATGTGGTTGAGTATATGTGGCATAAGATCATATGAACGATAAAATTAAAGTTAATGTCCTTTAAAGATAGAAATTGTCCATCTTGAATACATCACTATTCCACTGGAATTTTTTAAAAAAGTTTAAGTCAATGATAAAAAAAGGCTTCAATTCAGTATATTGACTAATCAAAAGCAGTTCAATTATCTTGTTTATCCTCCTGCCTCTGAATGACCAGTCCAGACATCGACGTTCGCAGCTTCGTCTTGAAGTGATGTCCAAATTTATGATTCATGAATGCATCTATAAGGCATTTCATTCAATCATAAACATCTGTTGAAATTGTTGAATGTATGCCCTACACGATGGATCTGATCATTAACATTTGAGGTACATTGTCTTGCAATTTTTTTTTACTGACCTTGCTATTGTGGATGACATGTAATCAGCAATGCATGACTGTCAATGTTAACTCATGTATCTGGAAGATGGTAATAATGTTGGTGCATATTGATTATACAATAATGTACTTTTAATAACAATGTATATTTGGTATAATTATTTTAACTTTTATGTAAGTGTCATGAACTTTTTTTGCGAGGGTTATTAGAATGCTCCATTCTCGTTTATGACTTTGATGAAATGTAAGGGTTGTGCAAATGAGCTGATGTTTGCGTTAGGCACTATTTTTTTTTTTGTTTTTTTTGGATTTGTTAATGAGTTGATTTTCCTATATGCTCTTTGGTTTTGAATGATTTAACATTACTTAACATGGGTTAAAAAAGTGGGCCAGACAAGAAAGCAACAAACACAAACAAACGTTATGGGCATTTTAAAAAAAGGATGAAACATTTAATTGCCAGCTTCTGCAAATTAACCAAGTACACAACCAATTTCAAATCTATCATAGTGACACACGAATAGTTATTAGACATCTTAGAGGGGGGGTGGATTTATGTGATTTAACTGAAACTCGATATTGTACCACAGATCTGGGCAAAGATGATGTAAATTTGTACTTTACGCCTTATATAAATTGCGCAGCTATAATGTTTGTAAGTATACAATTAGAACTAGATCATGTTGAACTGGTGAAGCCAACTTACCTGCAAAACTTTTCCACAACATATTGTGGAATGAGAAAATGTTAATGTACCAAAATGAATGAGATGAACATCAAGTACACGTAAAGAAATTGATTTTCAGCTTTGAAATAACAGAAGACCCATAGTTTCGCGAATGCAAATTCAGTCTAGAAGAAAAAACCGCATCGGAAATATGATCACAGTACAACGAAATCTACGTTTGCTAAAGCTGATATAGTGTTCCATGCTTATTTGTCATGTAGACAAATTCGGGGGCCGCAACGTTAGTACGGGCTATTAGTCTAAGAAACTATCCAAAAACAGTCATAGGGGAGCGGAAAATTCGTTGTTGTTCATAAACGGTTCAAATGACTTAACCGCATTGGGATTTGAAAGGTCAGCACCTTGTTTATTTTCGGCTTCTTTGTATTAGGTCACATTCTAAAAATATTCATATTGAAATATCTGCAATTGTAGACATCGGCTTGAAATTTGGCGATGGAGGATGGGGCAGGGGGTGGTGTGTGGGGGTTATAGGGTGCATTTCTTTTATTAACACCGTATAATCAAGAAAGTGTTTACTTACATCACCGTTAGTTATGAAATTAAACGGTTTGGGATGAGATACCCATTAATATATCTAAATTCAAAGAATACAAAACCATAGAGGAAAAGAACAAATAATACAATATCTGCTGAGGTTGTGTGAAAACCGCTCCATTTGATGTTGTACATAAATTTTCACCATCATATTTTGTGTCAAAAACTGAAATTCAGAATATTTAGTAAATTTTTAAAACCATATGGAGTTTCCTCAGTCCAACACAAATAAGCAGCGTTTGCAAATTTTAAGAATTCTCAGATGGATATAGGAATTTTATAAATCTCTTATGAACATTTATAATCAAATGAACGATTAAAACAAAATTTGCTCAAAACTTCACTAGTTTCTTTACTATTTATTGTTTTGTATTATCCAATTCATATTTATGAACTAATTTTTTGTCCTTTATTTGACAAGCCTTTTTTAATATTTTTCTTACTTTATGTATCCCGGTATTTATCATCCATTGTGCTGTTCATTTTGCAAGAACAAACCCCTGTAGGTATGTTAATTGAAAAATGGGTCTGAGCTTAAGTCCTGATGTCAAGTGCGAGCCAGTGATTTCGTAATGCCTTGCACTGTTTTTAAAACATATTCATGAATCAGTTTCATGATTTTTTTTTCAGTTGTCAGATAATTGAAGGGGATAAATTTATTCGCCTGTCCTGCCAAAATATTGTCTGGGGCGTACTGACTCCCGTGCCCAGAGATTGACGCCTTGCCCTTTCCCCCTCGCCGCTTATTTGCACTGAGATTTAATTCGGATATTTTGACATAAATTATGTATACAATTCGGCCTTAAATCATTGGAGCTTGACTAACGGATGTACGGCTTTCAAACCGCAAATAAAGCAAAATGCAAGTAAAAGTCGTTTGACTATCGGTCACTGAGGAATTTTCGATATTGCTGTTATAAATACGTGTGTGTTACGAATTGCTCCTACCTAATAGACATGAAATTGCTTTCTGCTTTTTAATTAGCAACGTGTATTTTTCGTGTTGTACTCTGATAATTTTGAGGGTTTTTTCAGTACAACTCGAGCTGTTTGAACGGGAACCAATGGGTCTTCTGTTATTAAACTGAAATTATTTCCTTCACAGTATGTACTTGGATGTGTTCGATTCCATTATCTTTTAATGATTTTCTTTTCAAGATATTTTATGGAAGGTTTATTTTGTTGGGTAATGTTGCTTTCACGTTATATCAGTTCTAAGCCTGGAATTTTTCTTCAAGGCGCTCTCCTAAGCGACCGTACCCGTACGAACCGTCGCCAGGGAAGTGCTGCCCCCCTGTGATATGTTAAACACTCCTTAAGCGACCTGTACGTACCGTAGCCGCTCCAGAAGCGCGTGCACAGGGAGGACACCTCCCCGGGACCACCTCCCGATGTGGTCTACGAGGTGCTCAAGGGAAAGTACGTTACCGCGCCAAGCACCTGAAACACATTCCGCAATACTTTAATTGTGTTCCTCTCAGATTTGGAGATTGTAAAGCATAACCAAATTGGTACCTCGGTAGGCCGTTCCACATTTTTTTGCACTGAACACTCGCCATAATGACACTCTGGCCCCATCGACTTGGATTTGCACGGTACCGAGTATGGACGGTTCTGCCTTTTCCAAAGGGCTTGAACAGGCCTTAACACAGTTAAAGTTTTCAAATTAGTACGTAAGAAGGTACTAAGTTAACCCTTAGTTATAAGATAGTGCGGCTATAAAGTTCAAAGGCGAGATGATGATAACTTTTTTTCATTTTCACTCTCGATGTTTATTAAAGATAGATTAAATTTTTGAGCAAAAATCTGAACTCTAATTTTTTTTACATAAGCATGATTACATAAAGCTGATTATTGATGTGTCGTATTGTAAATCCACTCAACAGAAAATTTCACTTAGTTAGCTATAACTCAACTCATGCCAGATCTGCTATCTGGTGCATAGTTTTTGGTATGACAATATTCAAAATTAACAAATTTTGATTTTTAACACATGTATGAAAGAATACATTGGCATGTAGACATACATATGACTTCTTATCGTGATTTATGGAATGGAATAATATACGATTTCTGTTTTGTTTTCGTAAAAAAAAATGCGGAAATTTCTTACTGGATAAAGGGGAGGAATAAAGTGTTTAAACATTACATATTAGGTGTTTAGCACTTTCACGTATTTATTCAAGATAAATCCATTTGTATTTAAAGCGTACGCAACTTTGTGGACTTACATGCATAAGTGAGGGAATATTTCTATTGTATCTAGCAAGTTCGTGCGAACAAAGTAAAAAAAGCAAACAAAGGGATGGGTCAGGCAACAAGGGGGCGTCGATACCATGTTTTCGGAATGTGGGGGGGGGGAGGAAAAGTGAAAAAAATGTTTGAAGATTTATCGGCGCACCTCCGAATAAAGAATTTTGTGCGGCCAGCGCGCGAAGAAATGACAATTTCTATGTTTAATAGTATTTTTATGCCATGGTTTAATAGTTATATAGATGCTTTCCACATGCTTTTTAAAACATAATTTGCATTGATATTAAATTTTTCAAATTGCAAAATTATCGTGTGGGGGGGGCACATCTTAATATGGTTTGCCCCCCCATATTTTCATGGGGGCATCGACCCTGCCCCCCCCCCCCCCCAGTATCGATGATCCGGGGCAACATGAGGAATAATACGCAAATTTCAAGGTTAGGTGTGGACCAATTAGATAGATAGAAATGAGGGTTTTATTGATTTTCAAAAACAGTTAAAACATGCGCAGCCAAATTTTGGCTGAATTGCGTAAAAATTACAATTGAAAACAATAGAACTGATCATACACGTATTGTATTAATCAAAAGTAAATATGCCATTTAAAATCATCTATAATGAAATCATATATATTTTAAGTACTTTGTACAAAGAAATTGATTTAGGATTCTAAATGTTGCTTAATTATATAACAAATTTACAATAAACAATTTCGATACGAAAAACTATGCATACCGTAATTCTATAATAAAAAAAATGCACTCTTACAAATTCTAGTCAATCAAATATGAAAAGTAAAAGCTAAATTGAATGTACTGCTAGGAATAATGAGATTCAGTTGGTACAGTTGGGTCACATTCAGTTGCGGTAGCACATTACGATACGTTAGAAAATAAAGTATACGACAAGCCCCCTCCCCCCACCCCCAAAAAAAAGAAGAGACTGTGGATGAAAGACAGCAAAGTTAAAGGAAAAAATATGTGTGCTCCAAAATTATTTCGAATTGTCGACAATCTCCCATGGCATGAGGAGCATGAGAGAGAGGTTCTCATTTTGGTCTTAAAGTGAATAGATGTAACATTTGTGGAGCTTCAATTAAAAAAATGGGGGTTCAAACTGTGATATGTGAGACTAAATGGTAGTGTTCAAATGGACAAGATAAACAACCTAGAATACCAAGAAGTTGCTGAAGTTATGAGCCACCTGGCATGGTTGCATGAATAAGAAATTAGTACTCCACCGACATATAAAATTATTGCAGATCTACACACCAGTAAGTCTTATGGGAAGGGGGAAATGGGGCCCAGGTAAATCTTTGGTCACTTGAAGTGCTTGTAGATTTTTTCATTCGGAAAGCACTAAATCATCACTTGAAGTACAATTTTTTTCCAGGGCTTCACTTTTTAGACCTTACAAAGACCCTATAGAGATGGTGAGATTAGTAGTCAATTTTTAAACTGTAGTCAATTGTTAGGCCTGTGCTGGTGTGAAAAAGATGTTTTATCGGAATGATCCTAACTATATTGACGTAGGACTTGATTTGCGGGACTGACGGATATGATATAAATAATACGCTGTAGCTGATTAAGGAGGCAGTGTCCTGAACTTTGACTCGCAATTTGTCTTGTTTGCTGAGTGGAGTTAATATATCATCAGTTCCAGACGTTTGATTTTTTGCGAATGATATTTTGATACATATCAAATTTTAATTTTACAATTTGATTTTAGAGCTGTGGTTTTACAGCTGGCTATTGCCTCACCACTTCTGCTAAAAAACTATTGGTTAACTGGTGACACATGACATAATTTCATGCTATTGACAGCTGGTGTGAGGTCATTAGCATGATATAAGTGAGGTGGATCAGTTGTATACTGTTCTTTCTCCCGTCTTTCTTTTCGTTTTCAGGACATACCTTCCTTTTATTTGTGTCTTCCTTCCTTTTTTCTTCTTTTTCTTCTCATTCCTATTTTTCCTTCATATGCCATCTTTTCCGTCTTTCTTTTTATCCTCCTCTTTATTATGCGAGTGGGGTGCATAAATTTTGAACGATATTATCGCTTGTGAATGGAGGAGTACACCCCCACATCCCCGCCCGCTGCGACGGCCCATATGTTATATATGATATTTGTTGGATGTGACGTCCCAGTAGGAGACAATTGGGTTATGATTTGTGCTTATCCACCAATAGCGCAATCGCCAGTTTGGACTTTTGTTCAGCAAAGGGAAGAAGTTCCAATCACGCTCTATTTTACTTTTTCCGACATACAATTCAGCTTCGTGTACGTTCCCCAAACTAAAACGAGATTCAAAAAGAAGACTGTTGTAGGCTAACGGATGGAATATTTGATTAATTGATCAATGTATGGTTTTTGACAACTGCTTTTTGGAATGAGGAATCTTTCTTAATAACTAACTTCTGCGTAGCTGTAGCAACTATGGGTTATCTGTTAGTATTCAAGCTCGGGTAAATTATTTTCCTACGCGGTTTTCTTCGGATTTGTTGTCCCGTACATATTTTGCGTTCAAACGTATTTCTCTCCACAAATGTCTTTTAGGAAAGAAGGTCTCACAGGTGAGTTTGCTAGATTTAACGCGTTTCCTTTATTTACTTGTATATACGCAGTCCCGCTGTTGAATTACATGACAACGTTCTCTTCCAAGATTAACTTTTGTGAAGATGTAT
Organism: Eucidaris tribuloides; assembly: GCA_001188425.1. Classification (NCBI taxonomy): domain Eukaryota; kingdom Metazoa; phylum Echinodermata; class Echinoidea; order Cidaroida; family Cidaridae; genus Eucidaris; species Eucidaris tribuloides. The sequence continues at coordinate 63,217 of JZLH01S0629497.1, read as the reverse complement.
TACTGCTAAATTTCACAAAGGCTAATTATGCTTAAAATAATTTTGCAGGAGCCGGGAGATTACTGTCACGGAGTGGCCGGGTATGAAAACACGGAAGGTGAAAAGATGATATACCGCAGGCGGGGGAAAACGCAATCGTTATATATGTATTTGTTTAAAAAGTGGAAATTGTTGATTTTTAAAATCCCCTTACCGCCATATTTAAGTTAATAATCTGTTCTTTTCAATTTATCTTTTGAATAGGGTTTTTGCCTATTACAAACTCTATCAAAATACTACAAATCGAAAATAAAATATGATTTTTCAAATGTGGGGGGGGTGGGTGGGTCACGATCCACGGAAAAAAATCGAATGGGGACACGTCCTTCCCCCCTCCCCCGCCCGGATCGCCTGGCCTGATATTTATTGCAAGCCAATACATGTTCATGGAGTTTGTAGCGCAGGATAACGTCATTTATTGTTTGAATATAATTTCTCACACAGTAGGTGTGCCCTCGACTGATTAGACCCGAGTCAAGATTGTTGCTTCGATCTTGTCAAAATAACAATGATGAAGAAAATGTTACATGTATGGCTTTTTACCATGGAATGAAAGCCCGGGAGTTGATCGTACATATTATACATGTAGTTGCTAAAAAATGGGAATATTTCATAACTTTGTATTTCTCACTCCCAGTAGCATATAACGTTTAAAGGCAGAGAGTATGTCTTTTGCACATCTAATACACTGAATACACTGAATACACTGGTATGCAGAACAAAATACCATCTAAGAACCTTAAAAAAAAAGAGCTAGAAACTCAGCTGTAGTGGAATTATAGTGACCGCTATACTTTGTCTCCTAGAAACAGAACTTCCTCGCTTATAGAACATACACTAAACGGTAATTGCGTTTTTGCGCAGTTTTCAAATTCTATAGGTAATTACTGATCTTCAGATTTCATAGACACGTCCTTCATCATACACTCGGCAAAAAAAAAGTTCTTGGACACTTATAAAAGTTAAAATATGCCATATAAATTTTTATTAAAAGGTACATTATTGTATATGACCAGACATTATTCCACTTCCAGTATGACATTTCATGTGAGCAGTCATGCATGGCTGATTACATGCATTAAACAATAGCAAGGTCAGTAAAAAAAAATGCAAGAAGTGGAGCAGTCTTTCAGTTGGGAAAGTTTATGTGGCATAAGGTCCATTGAACGACAAAAATTAAAGTTAAATGTCACTTTGAAAAGAAAAGAAAATTGTCCATCTTGAATACATTACTATTCCACTGGAATTTTTAATAAAAATTAGTCAATGGAAAAAAAACGGGTCAAATTTCAGTATCTTGACTAATCAAAAGCAGTTCAATATCTTGTTTGTCCTCCCTGGCTCTGAATGAGTGCAGCACATCGACGTCGCAGCTTCGTCTTGAAAGTGCATGTCCAAATGATGCATCTCATGATGCATCTCTAAGCATTTCATTCAAATCATAAACCCTGTTGAAATTGTTGAATGTATGCCTACAAGATGGACCTGATCATTAGCATTCGAAGGCTCAATTTCTTTCAATTTTTTTACTGACCTTGCTATTGTTTGAATGCATGTAATCAGCCATGCATGACTGCTCACATGTTTAACTTCATGTCATACTGGAAGTGGAATAATGTCCTGGTCATATATGATATACAATAATGTACCTTTTAATAAAATTATATGGTATATTTAACTTTTATATTTAACTTTATAGTGTCCATAGACTTTTTTTGCCGAACGTGTATATAGATAGCCTTAAGGGCATGAGTGATGTTTTTGTGGTGCTTGAGAGGTGCAAATGAGATTATTCATTCCCTGCTATAAACGAGCGACGGATCATGGTTTAGGCTATACAACATGCGAACAAAAGCCAAAAGAGCTCTTCATATGGCAATATTGCTATATGGATTTTCCACTTTGCGTACCCACGTGCAGGAATTTCTTGTGCTGGATGAATCCGTTTGGTTTGTAGGCTTCATACTGTATCTAATGGTATATCGCTTTCGCACATAGGGTTGCCACTCAAATGAATAATTTAGCCCTACGGCGACGATGGCGTATTATTCCGCTACGACACCACTTTTCCCGCTCGGCCTCAATAACCAGTTTAAGGTCTATGTCTTTGCCCACTACAAAACATCAACTTTTACAAACGAGGGGTACTTCTCCCTACAAAAGTAAGCCTCCAGTAAAATGCATAGGTTGATCTCGATTTCTTCGTCAGAGTATGGACAAAACAACGAATAATATATAATTATTCGTTCGTTTTGAATTTCGGTAGGCTATAGGCCCTACCCGAAAGTTCTCTGAAAATCCTTCGGGGCTTTAAGAATTTTCTAAAATTTGTCAAAAAATCCCTGTATACTCCCTACCCCCCCCCCGCCCCAATCATCAAAACCCTACTTTGGGGCTTTTCGTCCTTACGTAAATTGCATTTCCTGCAGGTAGGACTCGCCTTTTCATCCTAGTTCGGCTAAAAATCACCTACGCGTAGGGGTGTTGCCCCTACGAGTCCGCAGCCCTTGCACGGACAGTACTTATTTCGCTCTTCTAGTGTTTCAAGTCGCGCGTGAAGCTGCTCACAGTTGTTTGTTCGCGTCGCTGGTGTCTTTCACAAACAACTACGAGATGTGTATAATTTGGGTATCGCGAATTTGTTGCGATACTTGAACCAGCCGATAACGCTGACCGGAGAGAAGGCACTCTGCGTTATTTTGGTTTCCTTTGGTACATGGATGTTCGATGTCAGTGATATTGAGCGGCTATGATCTGCCTGCCGTGGATTGTATACACATCTTACACAGGTATACAGTGCATGCATT